>PVIR01010725.1:0-49216 GCA_004026965.1 Petromus typicus | reverse complement strand
AGATAGATATGGAGATAGAAGGGAGTTGGGAAGGCTATTAACACGCAAGGGAGATCTGCTACAGAAGACAGGGGAAGGCAAAGGAAGAAAGGACGATGGAGCCGGAGTGCACCTTCTGTTTAAGCAAGGATGCTGAGGGCTCCACAAGCCAAAGTCTTAACCTGAAAAGTCCTGTAGCTCAGAATAAGCCTGTCTTGGCATCCTTGCCACACTCAGTCACTGCCACACTCAGTCACAGGAAGCACAGCTGTGGCACAAAGAGGATGCTGGGTTCCAAAGCAGAGCAGCTGGAGAAACTGACAAATTACCCTCCCTGTAGTTGGAGATCTGATAGATCGACTTTCATGGCTGCCCTACACAAGACACTCACCTATTACATCACAGAACTTACTCATTAGTCTACAAAATAATGACATGACTACATGTTCCACTCATGTCCAAGAACATCAGCACCCAATGAAAAAGAAGATAAAAGTACAACACGTGGAAATTGCCAATAATGGTAATTCATCAAACTGTCATCTGTTTGTTTCTCGCAAACTCACTCTAGCAGTCTCTGTGCGTCATAGTATCCGATTGGATGAACAGGGATACTCGGAAGGCCAACAGCCTCGGCAATTCCACGCCTATAAGCATATTCTGAAAGTAAAATGAATACATTTCCATTTAAAACTCAATTTCTTTCAAACTGATCCCTGTAAATCACATTAAACACAGTGTAATTTTTCTTCTATTTGTACTGGTAAAAAAAATTCATAATTGCAAATGTTAATAAGGATATGTGGCAATTAAAATTCTTGTATGTTGCTTGTCAGAGTTTGAAAAGCAACATTAAATTGAAATGTGCACTCTATGCACATGAGAACATATATACACATAAAAGGATCTTACACAGCTATTTAAATGAGCCACATTTATATCATCCAATGAATTTCTGACAACAGGACAAGGAATCCATGTAGGTATGGTGCCACAGCACAGTGCTACTCAGCCATGAAAAGGAATAAGCTACTAAGGTGCTCGCATCAAAGATCTTCACTGCGTATATAGCAAACTAGGCCCTAAAGAACATCTACCATTCCATTCTATTTACCTAAGTTGAAAGCCAAGATGGTGCCAGATATAAACAAGTGGTTGCTTTTAGGAGGTGCTTTGAAAATTGACCAGAAATAGGTACAAGAAAACATTGCAGAGTGACAGAAACACCATTTTATGTTGGGCTACACAGATTTCCAAAATTGAGTGCAATTTTCAAAACTCAAGCAATTAACAAAATGTATTAAGCTGAACTCTAAAACTATGGAGTTTATTGTATGTAAACTTCACTGCAAAATAAGTGTATTCTCATATATTTTAGATTTAAGAAAAAACTACAGTTGTATTTTCCCTTTTTTCTTCTAAGTATTTCATTAATAGATATCTTTAGGCAACTGCATAAGTTTATTTTATGGGTAAAATGACACAAAGAGATAGTGGGTTAAACTTGTTTTCTAGTTCTGTAGGGCAGTGGTGATAAACCTTTGGCACGTGCACCACAGTGGTCCCTCTGTTATCACTGAAAGTTCTAAAAGGTTTGCTGTCACCATTCTAGAGCCACACCAAGAAGGAGAGGAACAGGTGAGGCAAAGTAGACAAAATGCTGATAACTACCTCTGCTTTGTATATGGTAGAACTACTTAGTAATCAAAACTAAAATAGAAAAGAAAAAATTAGTGGACACAATAAATGTCATCCCCATACAATAATATGATTTTCCTCTAAAGTTCCATCATTTAAATATAAAGATCATCAACAGGGATATTTCAGCCAATCTCACTATAATTTCACAAGTTTGGCCCTTAATAACCAACAACTTAGAAGCTGCACTTTAAAAATAAAAGGAATAAGGGTCCAGGGATTTAGCTCACTGGTTCCAGTGCCTGTTTTGCAAGCGCAAGGACCTGTGCTCGATTCCCCAGCAACCACATACCACATTGGGTGTGGAGACTCAAGCCCAGCAGCAACCAGTACCACATACCACAGTGCCGGGCGTGGTGGCTCACACCTGTAATCCCAGCACTTGGGAGGCAGAGGCAGGAGGATTGCTGTGATGTGAGTTGGAGGCTGAGCTCAGGGCCAGCCTGAACCACAAAGTGAGACCCTGTCTCAAAAAATCCTAAAAAAAAAAAATAAATAAATAAAAGGAATAAAATAAGAGAGTAAGCAAAGTTTTAAGCAGATTCATATTATTTTATTATAGAAATACGTTTTGTATGAAAAAAAAAAAACAATGTTTGACCATGTTCTTAGGAGGATTTATAAAGCCAAAAATACACAAAAGCTTTAGGGAAATCTATATTTCAATAGAAAAAAAAAAAAACAGATGAAGACTAAATCTGTAAGTGGCAGAGATACTCTGACAAACTTTCATCTAAGTTATACAAATGCTTTGAGATAAGTGACTGGATATTTGTAAATGTCATCAGATAGTTGAGCACATCCATAATAATTTAGTTCCTTGTATTAGTGTTTTATGAGATGTCATTTCAACACTGGACAGGTATGTGCACCTGAAGCCTGACCACCTGCCTTAGTATCAGCTCTCTGTGTGGGTCAGGGTATCTTACCTTAGTCTCACTTTTCTCCTATCAGACAGAGATAATGAGAAGCACCCAATCCAGCGTGGGCTGACAGGGTCAATATAGGTAGAACGCTGGCATCAGGGGACATTCTGCTACCACCACTGCCTTTACATAGCATCAGAAGCAGTACACCTTTCGGGAGACTCCATTCTCTCAATGTCACTTAATGAATTTATAGAAGAATTTCTGTTCTATTACTTATGGACTAGAAAAGCAGTCGAATCACAAAACAAAAAACCAAAACTGGGAAAACTATTAAATTGGGTTGAAGTTATTTGCCAATAAAACCTTTCATGAGGGGGTATAGCTCAGTGGGAGAGCATTTGACTGCAATACAACCTTCGCATGACACCAAAATCTGACTTGAGCGACATGAGTCAATTTGTATATTTTATCCCCACTGACTATCAATATTCTTGCATGGTACTGCCAATATTTTTATATACTTTTTCCTATATTCTGAACCAGCCCCACATGTAATATGAATTATATTAATAATGTATGATATGTATCGTATATGTACATATATATGTAGTATGTACCATATTACTTAATCTAGAAAAAAATCTGAATTTTAAAGCCTATCAAGCCAACAGTTCCAAATAAGGGCTAAAGGTTATGGACCAATACTTTAAAAAATTTAGACTTTCATATTCCAAAATACAATTTTTTTAAAAGGTCAGCTTAGTTCATCATGTCAAAGGAAATCTAATACAATCACTGGAAAATGCTGCTACAACTTTGGCAAGGCGGGGGCCTGAGCACTCACCATTTGCTGGGTAACCTGGTGTGAGAGGGTCCCCAGCTCCATTTAGATTTAAGATATTTCCACGCTGGACGCCACCTCCAGGAAGGTTCCAACCATCTGGATAAGGCGCCACCCCAGGGGCAAAGTAATCAGCAGGGTCCGAGTACAGAATGACTCCTCTGGCCCCCGCCAGCTGCGCGTTTTTAACCTAGAAAACACAGGCTCCTACTCATCAGCTTTTGGCCTGCACCTGGCAAGAACAATTCTAGACATACACTTGAACAAGTGGCTGAGATTTATCCTGAACCCTTCACTGTTCTGCTTGCAACAAGAGATGTATCACAGAGAATCGCCTTTTTTACTTTTCTAATTCATGTTCTAAAAGGGGACCAGCCCTCAGAGCAGAAGATTTGGAAATTTCCTCTGGCACCAAGTACTTGCTGTTTCCTTCCACTGGTCTAGAAGCACAATAAGCAGGGAGATGCTCAGGCTAGATTCTGATTTGTTCTATGGATGAAAGGGAGCATTTCTGAAATATCCTTGTTTATCAGAGGGGGGGAAAAATAACAAATCAGGTGACAGTGACTTTAAACAGAAGCTATATGAAATCGGTTTCTTTCATTATTTATAATAACAACACATATTCAAATTTAACTATTTTTGGAGCTAACACTGAAAACAAAGACATGAGAGTTAACAAGAAATGTAATACATGTTTCTTTGTAGCCACAAGAAAAACTGCAGATATGAAAGAAAAGGTCTGCTGCATTCACCCTGCCTTACACTGGCTGAATTCTGGCAACCCAGTTTAAAAGCACTGCCTATAAGCAGCTAACCGCACTGTCTATGAATGTGGGTGTTCACAAAATATGAGGGGATCATGGTTTGCAGAAATAACTGTTTACATTGGATGAGAAGAAAGATGACCTTTACCTTATTTCCCCTGAAAATTTTCCCATATCTGGCAATCACAATCTTCCCAGAGCAATTAATCTTCATGTCCCGCTCCAGTTTAAAGAAATCTTCAATCCGTGCATAATTAACATACACTAGATCCCCCTGTTGAGATCAGGAGTGAGTTAGTACAAAAGAGGAGGGAAGTTTGAATCCTTTGAAGGACCATGTGAAGGTTCAGACACATATGAGCCTAAATAAGAAATTCAGGCAGAAGTGAATTTAAATTGAGGAATCAGGTGATTTAGCAAGTTAAAAATTAAACAATAAAATCTTTGTTATTGCTTTTTATTTTACAATCTAGCTCCAAAAGTACTTTGTTCAGATTATTTTCTTAGTTGGGAGATGTGTGTAGTACATAATGTGTACAATTTTGGGGGAGAGTCGGTCTGTGTATATAATACACCTTAATTCCTTTTCTCATACGATTTCCCTTTATTCTCTCCCCCTCCAGTTCTCCATCCCCTCCCTTTCTATGCTGTTGTTTTTAGTCTTTGACTACGTTCCTATAAAGGTGTAGAAGCACTCCCCCGGAAAGTGCAAATGAACATAAACACAGCTATAAGCAGTTGGAAGAGGTCAAGCATCTGGGTCAAGAAGCCTGGAAGAGAGCTTTATTTTCTTCAGCACACTTTATTTATTTATTTTTGAGACAGGGTCTCACTTTGTAGTTCAGGCTGGCCCTGAGCTCAGCCTCCAACTCACATCACAGCAATTCTTCTTCCTCTGCCTCCCGAGTGCTGGGATTACAGGCGTGAGCCACCATGCCCGGCACTGTGGTATGTGGTACTGGTTGCTGCTGGGCGTGAGTCTCCATATCCAGTATTGTATGTGGTTACCTGGGATTGAACCTGGGCCCTTGCACTTGTAAGACAGGCACCGGAACCAGTGAGCTAAATCCCCGGCCCAAGGGCACTTTAATCCACAGCAGTGCAATAGGTGCTCATAGCCACTCAGGGAGGAAATATGACCAGGTGGGAGCTGTGGATTCCACCATTAGTAGAACCATGAACAGCCATCAGAACACCACTGAGTCTCAACATTCTCATTTGTAAAATGACACGCTGGGTTAGATCAGAGCTCCTCCATCAATTTTGTTTCTCTAGTCTTTAATTTTGAAAAGTGATGTACTCATCTTTATATTTTACACAGACATCTACATTTTTTCATAATTTAAAGTATCTGCAGAGATACTTAGCACACTACATATTAACATTTGCAGAAGCACATATAATTTTAAAAGTATATAATTTTTCTGTGCACACAAAGGAATGTGAATATTGTGTGACTTACATATTGCTCAACATCATCCATTTAAAGATTGTCAGAATGCTAGCATTCCTTTTTGCCCTTGAACTTGTACTTGTCTCCCTCCTCCTGCAGCATTTCACTGTAAAGTGTATTTGCAATTGGATCCAGGATACACTGGCCAGACTCTCTTCAATGAAGGATTTCTTGCTTCCACTGCAGAGTTCTGAGTCACCTCCAGCCATGAACCCTTTAGCAACTGCCTGGGCTGCAGCTGCCTTGCTCAAGGTCATGCCTCTTTTCAGATGCCAACCACTGAACAAGTGACTGAGATGAGCAAATAAAGACCTGGATGTCTCAGCACAGTGTAGCATGATTCTGAAAGCCATTCCAGAGCTCTGCTGTCCCCAGCTGGTACTTTGGTGTGACTTTCTCTTCCTTGTCACAGACAGATTACAAGGCAACATACTTCAGCTATCACCAGAAATACCAAATCCAAATTTTTAATTTACTGTCTTGAATCTAGGAGTACTTGAAAGTCTTCTAGTAAGCACTCAGATTTCCTTAGGTGTATGTGGACAAGTAAAACACTGAAAAACAATCTTTATTTCCTGTGACTGGCTGTGTGAATGCTAAGAAAATGCTTCAGCAGTATGTTATTGTTATTATAGCATTTTTATAAGTGACAGGTTATAAAAGTGAACTAGAAATCTCTTAATGCAGTCAGTGGAAAGATACAGCATTGTCTTATAAATCCATATGTGAATCCCAGAGCAAGACAAAGATCAAAAACAGTCCTGCTCACGCTTCTTGTTTCTGCATGTAATATCTGAGAAACCGTGGACAGAAGTGAAAACAGTTTTGCTATGGAACTGTCACTATGTGTAGCTAAGTTTCAACTCCTAAATCACACCCTGACCTATCACCCTAGTTACTCTTAACATATCAGCTGGAAACTTAACTGGATTCACCTTTCATTTGCAAAATGCATGCAAAGACCTGCTACAGACTTTGTGACCCAGTTATTAGAATTGTTCACTTGGTCAACATTAAATGCAACATCTCTAATAGTCTCATTTTCTCTGGAGTCTCAGAGAGTTTTGCAAGTCAGAAATAGCTTCATATGTGCAATAGATGAGGAGCATCTTCCATTTGCAATCAAAGAGAAATGGTGATTGCAAAGAGTTAGAGGACAAAGTAGCAGCAGGGTCTCACCACAAGCTTGAGTCTCAATTTCAAGAAAGAGTGCAATGGACAACAAATGATCCACGAACGGACTTCCTCCATGAGTCCCTGCTTGCCCTTGGGAAGTTTTCATGCTCTCCATTTTGAAGCCCTGTCTGAGATGCTTTCCAACATCTCATGATTTTATTTAGTTACAGTTTTCCTTTTTGACTGCATTTCACATAGTGTGTACACAATAAATTTATACCAAATACTAGGACAGTTATTTTCAAATTCAGTCTAGGGTTCATTTGACAAATTTGCTGAAGACTTATCATTATGTGCCAGGGTTCCGTTTAGTACAACAAATCCCTGCACCTGAGGAATGTACATTTGTGTGGATGGAGGACAATAAGAAGACAATAACACTATACTTAATATTTAAGCAAATTATGTAATATGTTAAAAGTTGATGAATTCTATAGAAAAACTAAAATTAGCTTAAAGAATATGCAAACAATGAAGTAGTATTTGAGCTGCTATAATTTTTAAGAAGGAAAACATTCCAAAAGTGAGATCTGAATCTTTGTTTTTGTAAAAGAAATGTAGTTTATCTGTCTGCTAGTTTGTTGTTTAGATATAGGGTCTATGTAGTGGAGGCTGGCCTTGAACTCAATATGTAGCCCAAGCTGGCCTCTAACTCATGGAAATCTTCCTGTCTTGACCTCCCAAGTGCTGATATTGTAAGTTTGTACCACCACACCTGGGAGGAATACTTTTTAGCTACTGTATCTGGCCCTAAAATCAATGTAGTACTATATTACTGCAGTATTAATAATAGCACTGTAAGTCTGATTCATAATTGTTATCCCACTCTAGAATATCCTCTTTTCTTATTTCAACAGTGGCTACAAAGTTATGTTTTAAATTTCAGGAAAAGACTAAATTTCCTGAATGAATATCACTGACTCTTTGATTCCTTTACATCTTACTAAAGTGGCTACCTTTCATAAATGATAATCTTCACAGGATGATGGAGAAGGAACTGAAGAAGACATTAGTTTGAAAATGACAGTAAACGCTGAAAATGAAAACATGTAATAGAAAAACCCTCTGGACACTTCTCAAATGGGAGTCAACACCGTTCTGTAGAACAAAGCTTAGTTCACAGACAATGACCTTCTTGTATGGTGTACACTGTACCATTGTTCCAGGACTCTGAATAAAAACAATCTTGCAAAACTGAGTTAGAATTTCCCGGTCTCGTTAAGCTTCCAACTTCCTGTCCTTGTAACAGAGACAATCAGGAGGCAAGAGCCAGTTCTCAAAGTCCATCCTGGCCCTTCCACCAAGACCATCACCTACGCAGGCCTTGATCTGCACAGACTCAGCCTGCAATGCAGACTACTGAAACTCGGGAGGTGGAAACCAAATTTGCAGCTCAGAAATCCTCCAAATTATTATGATACACAGTAAAATTTGAGAACTGCTAGATTAGACCATATCAACTTGTCCAAAGCAGAGCCCCGGATTTCACAATCCAGAGAAGTCAGACATAGATTCAAAGACTACGGATAGTGAAATGTCTTAAACACACACACACACACACACACACACACACACACACACACACACACACACACACACACCACATACACACTTACAGGAGAACCAGCACTCTACTAGCTGAAAAGCATACAAGCCACCAAACTCATTATATATTTCAACATAAATACCAATCCCACATAAAATGACATACAGTGGTACCTTGCTGCACAAATCTAAGAATCACGGAAAGGATACAATTAGTAAACTAAGAGACCATTGTACTCCAATTCTGTAACTAATCTGAAGCTATTGAAGCATAGTTGAAAGAAATATAGTCATGAGTTCTCTGATGCAGTCGTCTGAGTAGAATAATTACAACAAAATTATTTAGTGGATGTTAATTGGTTATTCAGGAAACCTAAAAACTAATCTGAGTAGAATTTTGCCCTTATAACAACCTATCTTTCTACCTGGAAGCATAATCTATTTCTAAATACACAATCTTTTCATTGATCCATGGGTCTCCCCCTATCTTTCTTCTTAATTTTTTTTCTCTCAGTACTGAGGATTAAACCCAAGGGCATCTCACTGAGCTACATCCCCAGTCCATTCGTTGGTTTTATTTTGGGACAAGGTCTTGCTAATTTTTCTGAACTGGGCTGTAACTTGTGATCCTCCTGCCTCCATCTCCCAGTGGATAGGAGTGTGATACCATGCCTGGTTGACTGCTCTCCAACTGGCTCATATTCACCTAGTATGATTTGTACAGTGTATTTGATTTCATAGCTATTTAAAATAAAAGGCCTGCATTACATGTTCTGATATCATGTATTATTTATCCTTAAGTGTTTATTGAGACTGATAATATTACTATTTTTAAATGATGATTTTGTTAGTATTTTTGAATATCCTAGTTATGGAGAAATATCACTGTAAATAAAGGAGGGAATTAATAAAAAAGACTCAAAAGACAGAATTGTATGGGAACAATTTAACAATATCAGAATTAAGGATTTCTTTTCAATAAAAGCCAATGTACATGAGGTAAACAAAGAGCTAAAGAATGAAGATATTTATAATATCTAAAATCAATGTGGGAGAATAATTAAAAACCTTTAAGAAACCTGTGCAACTTAACATGAAAAAGGTGAGAATTTCAACAAGAAAAGACAAGGGCTAAAATTAATAACTTCACAAGATGACAAGCCAGAGTAGTTAATAAAAATGTACGTTTAATGATAGATGCCTTCCTTTGTAATCAGAAACATGTGAGTTAAAACAATAAAACAATTAAATGGGTAAAAATTCTAAAGTTAGGTATTTTGAAGAGCTTATAAAACTTGAGGAGAAAAGAATGCTTATTTGCTATCAGTGGAGTTTAAGCTCCCTAAAGGCTGGATCTTTGGGAATGAAGGCTTCCCTACCTGTTTGTGATAACAGGAATTTAGAGATAAGATATGTGATCACCTCTACGAGGAGGAAAGTTAATTGTGGTGTGCAGAGAAGGTGAAATAATACACAACAGCAGAAGAAGTTCATGACCTACTCTGACATAAAGCCACTCAGACAGATGCCGAAAGCACCACTGACTGCATAAAGTAAGAAGTCATATAAGGTCTAGAGCATAATGGCATTTATATACATTTAAAGTGTGTCAAACATATGCAAACATGTATTTTCAAGAACACACACATAATTTAAGAACCTAAATACCTTAGTGTGAGTGTACAAGGACAGGACAGGAGAAGACAAGTCGGTTGGAGATGAAGCATGAAGCCTGGCAAGGCCCTTACCACATGGGGAGACACCCGTGTGCCGTAACCAGAAGAACGACCTTGGTAGCATCAACTTAATCACCTGAGATCTAGCATATATCTCTCCATTACTAACTGTTACACCTCTATTTCATTTAATCTCCATTAATAAATAATTACAACTATGGCAAACATATTTATTCTACACTGACTTTTTATTTGAGGTATTTGATTGAACATAGGGCCTCCCACAAACTAGGGAAGCACTTTATCACTAAACTACATTCCTAGTCCTTTTTACTGTATTTTGACACAGGGGCTTGCTAAAGTCAACACTCCTTGTTTTTACTAAGAAGTTCTGGTTTCTTAAATGTGAGAAAAGGGTGAGTTTGAATTCTATAAAGAATCATCTTCTTACCCTGTAACTATGGCTGCCTGCATGAGGGCGGGGCTTCTGCTTGAGGTTTTACTTCCCTGTGCCACATACTTACCTCTGGCACTCCTTGTGCAGAGAAGGCGCTAAAAGGTGCTACAATGTCCGAGACATTTTCATACCCCGGAGGAGATGGTTCAAATAATGATGTGTTGAAAATCTGGAGAAAGAAATACATCATCAGAAAGCAAATCTATACAGTCAAGTAAGGAGAAATGCATACTATCTCTTCTCTTCATAGAAAGTTAATTAATCCTCAGTACTTTGACAGCAGGTATCACATACCCAGCACTGTGCTGCAAGCTGTGAGGAATGAGAGAGATCAAAGGGGGAAAAATAATGAGATTATAACAAAAAAGAAAGGAAACAAATTGTATGTATATAGGAGGGTGGTAGGGTGGGTAGGGCTATGGGAAAAAATGAGAATTAAGTTGTGTGTTATACTGGTACAAATCCCCATTATGGAGTGCAATCATGATGCATATATGTAATGTACCAATAAAGGTTTCAATAAAAAAAACCCTAGACATTCCCTATTTAAGGAGACACCGATAAAGTAACAAAACAAACAAAAATTGAGAAGATAACTGAGTCTGGGAGAAAGTTTATGAATAATTTTAAAAGGCCAGAAGAGATAGCAATTATGATCTTCCAAAGAGAAGAATTACGTCTTAAAGAGGGAATTAGCTGTGATACTGATACAGAGTGCTTCACAGAACAGAGAGTAAATTCCCCCAAGACATCCCCGAGAGAAGCCGAAAGCACTAGCTTTTGATTTAGCAAACAAAATAAAGTACATACAGTACTGCCTAGTGATCAGTCATTTAATAACAGTGCTAAAATACTACTCTGTCAAATTAATTATTAATTTCATCTTAACAAAAATTTACATCACTAGCAGATCTATACCCAACAGTATCTGGATACACTGAAAAATATTTACAATAATTTAAAAACACAAAATAAAATATGTATCTTTTTAAGTGTAACATTGAATCGGAAATACAAAAAGGTAAGGAATACTCAAAATCCAAAAGTAAAGGGGAAAAAGACATAAAAGGAATCCTGAGAGCTGGTGCTGAAGTCTGTGCTATGGTTGCCATGGGGAACAACACCAGTTCTACCTGTTGAGGCCTTGGCACCATCTGGAGGTGGTGGAAACGGGGCCTAGGAGATGGGTCTTGAAGGTGGTGCTAGGTCACTGGAGGGGACTAAGAAGTCCCAGCCTCTCCTGGCTTCTTTTTCTGTTTTCTGGTCCCAATGGCTGGCAGCTCCTCCAGCACAGGCTCCTACATCACGCACTGGCGCATCGGAGGCTCAGAACCCTGGGCTCCCTTCACAATGGGCTGGAAAGTCCATCATAACGAGCCAAATGAAACCTTTTCTTTTTTAACTTAATCACTTCAACTATCTTGCTATAATAACAGAAAGATGACTGGAACACTGTGCTCTGCCACTTATTTGGATCTATAAAGCCCAAAACCCCAAGAAAGGGACCAAGTAATTCAGAGTCTGAAGTGAGTCCAAATAATGGAATTTAACAGCAGGCCTTGCATAAAGCTGGTTTCCATAGAAAAATGTTCTTTACTCTTAATGACAAATCAGAAACAAACCTACTCTGCAGAAAGTGATGGCTGAGGGTAGAGGGGAGGAGATCCAGAGAATTTATAGCCCTACAACTTTCCACTCACTATCTAACTGGAACAAAATGCCTCAAGCTAAAAATAATTACTTTAAACTAGTACAGGATTTGTGGTTACCACCTGGTCCAGCAAGAATGATCAAGGAGAACTAGCCTTAAACTTGGGTTTTAGCGAACCCCACAAGAGAACTCAGAGCTACAAATCACGAAATACGTGCAAAGTTCTATGGAAAAGAGTGGACAGAAAGAGCAGAGAGTAAAGCCACATTTCCAAAGATACACTTATCAGATGTATGATACTGAATTAAAATCTAAATGAAAAATAATATGTGGGTAAAAGGGCTGGGAAAACTGAAGAATTTAGGAGACCTGAAGGAATAGTATGGCACACAGCACAGAATCACAGACATTAAAACTATGAAAAAAATTAGGAAACCAAAATAAAAAAACAAGAAGGTTTAAGATACTTACAGCTTCCTAAAGAAAAAGAAGAGAATGAATCTGGAAGAAGTAAGTCTGACTACATAGTGAATTAAAATATTCCCAAACAGATACAAAGTATGTATTCTTAAACTGAGAAGGCATGATAAATTCTGACCAAAATGAATAACAAAAATTTACATCACTGGTAGATCTATACCGAACAGTATCTGGATACACTGATGCACTGCATAATCTCCAACTGGTCCATCACAGAAAACAGCAATACTCAAAATGGTGGTTAACTTTTAACTTTTCTTTATTATTGATAAAGTATCAGATAGAATAAGGCCACATTAAGAAAAAGAGACTTCATCCATATAATTAAAAGTCTCATTCAAATATAAAATAGTTAAGCCAAAACCAAATAATAAACTCTTGTTTTCAGTGAAAGAGAACATTTACAGTAACTGAGAAACATCAGACTCCAAAACAATGTCTACAACTGTCAAAAGTTAATGTCTTACACAACATACTATCCAATTACAATATGCTTAACTTGCAGAGTGGACCAAACTAAATGATGAGAACAGTCTTTAAATTTGGAAATTTAAAAAAATCTAATAATTTCAGAATCAAAGAAAAACCATGGAACATATAAGACAACTATATATTAATGATAATTAAAGTATGTCTTACGCAACTCGTGAAATCTTAAGTAGTTCTTGGGAGGAAAATTTTAGCCTTAAAACTCATTAGATGAAATATAGGCCTCTCAGTAAGCTAAGTATTCAAAAGGGGAAGATAAAAAGAACAGTAAGGTAAATACAAAGAGGGTAAGAGACAATTCTAAAGTAAAAATAATTAATGAAGCATAAAGCAAAAATATATACAAAAGATCACCAGAAACAAATGTTCCATTAGCAAGATGAACACATCTCTCTTAAAATTAATGGGGAAGACAATAGCAAATGCCCCAGGGATACTATCAGATATACAATAAACCATATTTACAGCTACTCCAGTTTTCAAAAATTAAGAAAATATTAGGAATAACAATGTCCATAAATTTGAAGAGATGAAATGGAAAATGCAATTTTAAAAACATGAAAGCCATCAAGTGTGGCGTTGCATGCCTCCAGTCCCAGCAGGGGGATGGGAGGCAAGTTCAAGGCCTGTCTGTACTACACAGTGAGACCTGTCTCAAGAAAACAAAAGCAAAAACAAAAAAGAAAGAAAACTGTCATAAAAGTATATCTGAAAATAAAAATTTTATAATAACAAAGAAACTAAATCAATAAAGATCTCCACAAAATATAGTGTGAAAACCAACCTGACTTCCCCTGAGTTTGAAAGACTAAAGAAAAAATAAATATAACATTATCTTTTCAGAAACTATTAAAAACAACTCATACTCAAGAAAACATTATATTGGATTCAGCACAGCACCAATTTTCTCCCTTAGTAGGCTGACTGAACTTCAGCTACAACCAGATGAACTACAGTCACTAAAGTCCCCCCAAACCTCCAAATTCCCAAGCTCAGCCTGAATCCTCACAAACAAACTACACTGGCAGATGGAGAAAGTTAAGATGGCGTTGGAGATTCAGGCTGAGATGAATATACAGAGCTGAACTGTCAAGTGTCACTAAACAGGGCCTGACTCTGCTAGTCAGAGGAACAGAAGTCAATACCGAAAGGAACAGGTCATCGTGAACAGTGACTGCTTCAGGAAGGGGTAAGTAGAGCGGAAGCAAGAACTGTGCGGTACCACAAGATTACCTGAATGGGTAGTTGATAGAAAATGAAAATGAACCAATGATATAAGTTAAAATAACTATCATCCTGTAGATAGCACTCGGAAAACTCTCCCAAACATAACTTCTTCATGATTATTTGTGTATTATGTGACAGGACTGAGTAACTATCAATACATGCAATAGTAAAAATAAATAATGAAACAATAAAAGCAATGGTTTAGTCAAAAGTGAAAGGTGAAGAGGAAGCAGAAAGAAAGCGAAGTACATCTGCTGTGTGAGACCCAACTTGACATAAAAACAGCCATGTTGTTAAAAGCCTCCACCTTGTATCCTGTAACCTCCCTCTGAATCTGCAACTTGTCTTCTTGGGAACTGTCCACCCAACTGATGCACATAGCTGCAGATTGCATGTTTTTAGAACACATTATTCTATAGTAGTCAGTGATCTAATCATTGCTAGTGGCTTCTGTAAGGACTCACTTCTGCACTTTAACAATAGAATGACCTAATCACTCCTGCACAGAAACCGCCTGGTAACAGGTGGGAGGGTAGTAGATTTTCCCACTGTGCCTCAGTTTACCCCTTTGCTTTTCTCCTATGGAGAGATGGCCCTCAGCTGAGTAATAAAGCTCCTGGTTAGACTTTAAGATCATGTTGTGTCTTGAGAGATTGTCTTGGCAAGACTTGGTCTCAACAGTTGTTTTCCTCGCTGTAGATAGTCCCCAAATGCATTTGATTGTCAGGAGAAAGGTTTAAATATATCTATCTGCAGTATTTTAAGCCTTTAAATAATCCTTCTTTAAAAACAAATTTGCTTTTAAAAGTTGCTGAATACTTCATTGTACAGATGTGTCAGGAAATGACATCACTTATTAATGTTACGAAAATGTACGACGTGCATTGGTATTTCTTAAACTTCGTTTCTTTAATTTTTATTTTCATCAGTATATATATAATGATAAAAAGTATTTCAATTATCTGTCATCTTCTTTTTCTCCAGTTTGTGCTTTTACTTGCATACAATATCATAAAGTTTTTAGAGTAAATATTATTCTAGAAAGCCCCCTCCAAGCTGCCTTCTAAATATCCACAAATAAGTTTCTGCACAGATATGAGCACCTGGCCTTCAGGGATATGATCATTCACTGCTCCTTGACTTTTTGGGTTAGATTAAGTAGAAACATTATAACTACGGCCCAGCAAACATCTTTTGATGGACGTGGACAATGGGCTTTTGAATAGTACAGCAACTGCAAACTTACCCAGTCTTCAAAGTATAAACTTTACAAAGTGTAACCCTAGCAAAAGCATAGCTGTTTTAGGTGCTTGGAAGCTTACATCTAACACCAAGTATTATTTTCTCAGAATCTTCCCAATCTCATATTCAATTAAAATATTATAAGAGAGCAGTTGACACTGGTAATGAGATATTAAGGATTATTATTCATTGACTTCAATAGTATTGATTTCCATTAATATTTTGAGGTGGGACAGAGTATTTTCTTGATAGATATCTGAAAAAACAGACTGAGGAAAGATCTTTATGCCTTTTTATCTTCACCTTACCTCATGTCCATCTTCACTGATGATTGAGATGTAGTTGGGATGAGTCTCGTTTGGGTAAGACAACAGCACATCATAATGGGCTAACTCAACAGAATCCAGGCCAAATTCTTTCCACTGGGACTGAATTTGCTTTGCAAGCTGAAAGTTTTGTTCTGTTCCTGCCAAATGCGGTACTCGTGTAAAATTACTGGTAAACAAAAATTGAAAGTGGTTAAAAATTCATGTTTAGTCAGCTTTTATGCCAAATAGACAATAAAGCAAAATGTCTAATTTTATTTTGCCTGTTATTCATATTTACAGTAAAATATGTTCAAGAGGCAGAGGAGGATTTTCCACAAAGCCAAGAAGTTTAAACTCAAGGTCTCTCACTTGACAAGTCTTTTAAAAAAGCCTGAGAGGTGTCACAGCAGATTTTTACACACAATTTTAATTCTGGTGGAAATCAATATAGACAAATGTGTCTGTACAACTTTGCATCCACACATATGATACATATGTGGCATACATCATATATACATGCAATGGTTTTTTTCTATAAAGCCACATCTTGTCATCACTGGTGAACTTTTAATCACTAACAGGATTTCAAACATTTCTAAACATATCCACCCAGCTAGCTTTAAAAAAAAGACTCATACTTTGAAGACTAAGCATTCTAATTGATTATACGCAAGTGCTTTTAGTTGCTTTGTAAATACTTTTAAAATTCACTCATTCATCTCTCCTATTTCATCTTCATCACAGTGGTATTTTATTCCCACTTGTAGATATGGAAAAGAAGACCTGGAAAAGGGAAGTATTTCACTCTGTTACTTTACTAATTAATGGATAAAGATGGAATTCAGACTCAATTCTGTGCAACGACAAAGTCCAAACTCCATTTTTTTTTTTTTTTTTTGAGATAGGGTCTCACTTTGTTGCTGAGGCTGGTCTTGAACTCAGTCTCCAACTCAGCAATCCTCCTGCCTCTGCCTCCCGAGTGGGATTACAGTTGTGAGTCACCACATGCCACGTTGTGGTGTGTGGTACTGATTGCTGGTGGGCGTGAGTCACCACACCAGGCATTGCTATATGTGGTTATTGGGGATTGAACCCAGGCCCTTGCGTTTGCAAGGCAGGCACCAGAACTACTGAGCTAATCCTTGGCCCCAAAGTCCATTTTTTAAAAACTAATATACACCATTTTCCTTGAACGTTCAAATCAACAAATGAAGTTTCTCAACTAAATCTGGGCAGCTGTCTCTTTTTGCATTGGGCAGCCCAAAAATGGTTTGGATATTTAAATAAGCAAATAAAACAGAATAACCTTGTGTGGAGTACCAATATATGAAATTCAAATTTCAGTGACCATAAATAACACCCAATCATATTTAACATACTAATTTGCTGATGTAGTTTCTAGTGCTTCTTTTGGGCTATGGTAAACTGAGTATTTATTACAGAGATCAGCTGGTATTGCTGACTCTTACTCCTGAATATGAAATATTAGGTCCAAAGTTCTAGACAGAATGATAAACGTTTCAAATGAACTGTGCACATAAACCTTCAAGTCTGTGCTTACTATAGGAATTCCTTGATGTTCTCAGCTTTCAACTCATTCAAAAATGCCTTCCTCATGCCATGCTGTGGAACGCCATTGGCAGCTTCCTGAGAAGACTTTACAAACCACCCTGTAAAGTGAATCAAAATACAGAAGTAAGATAGAATTACATAGGCAAATCTTATGTTTTCTTATTATTGATTCTACATGTAAAACATAAATTATCAATTACTCTGATTTTCTGAAATTTTGTTTCACTTTCCTAGTTCCACTGAAAAAAGATGATGCAAAGAGATTTTTAAACTACAAAAACAAGTGCAAGATATTTAAATCCGATTTCAGGGTCATCCGTGGTTATTCTAAGAAACGTTTCACGAGGAAGTCAGCATATACATTTTGTTTGCTGAGCATGATGGCACACGCCTGTAATACCAGCCTTCAGGAGGCTGAGCCAGAAGGATCACTGAAAGTTTGAGGTCAGTGAGAAGCTACACAGCCAGTTCAAAGCCAGCCTGAACCACACAGCGAAGCTGTATCTCATAAAAAAGCAAATCAATAAAAAGTTTCCACTGATGGAGATAAACAAGATCTTTTGAAAAAGTCGGAAGGAAAGCTATTTTCTTTATCATCAGAGCTTCTTTCTCTGGTTATTGCTTGTTGACTTAGAACGCACATTTAATAAATGTTTATAATGGTTGAATCATGAATATAGTTCATAAATTATAATGTATGAATTTGTAATTCATAAATTACTTCACAGTATTGGTAAAACGAGACCTTTAATTTTTTTGTTCCAGGAATCGAACTCACGACCTTGCACTTACCAGGCAGGCACCACGCCACTGAACTACATCCCTTCAGATCTTTAATTTGCTTTGATTCTGGAGTGAAAACTAAGTTGCTAAGATTTTGCGCTTCCAGGTGAAATAAGCTTGAGAATGCTGAAGTTCAGAAAGCCACGCTGAAGCTGCAGTTTACCCAGTATCTGGATGAAGGGCGCACAGGATGGAGCCAGAGGCCTGGGGAACCCAGACTAAGGGACCAGTCAGCTTCCGACCTGAGGGTGGGGCGTTGGTACAGGGTTTATCCAGATAAATTGTGTGGCCTGGAAATAAAATTATTACACACTCGGCACCCAGTCAGCTTTCATGGAGCTTTCTGGTTATTGTTCATTTTACACATAGTCGTGCATAACATCGTGTATACTAAAACAGGTGACTGGACACGTGTGATTCCAAGTGTGCAGCAAACTGAGGTACTAGGATTAGATTTGGGGACCAGGGAAAACACTAAGGACACGATATTCAAACTGAAATCTGAAAAATGAACCCGAAGAAGAGCACAGAGGCCTACAGGGCAGAGTAAAACAGAGACTCTTGAGAAAATAGGGGGTAAAACTCCAAAGAACAAGACAATCTATTGTTTTAGCCACAACAGTGGATCAGGGTGAGAAATATCAGGAAGCATAGGTTGCCTTTAAGATACACAGTATACGAGTATCATGCCAACCTTGCAAATTTTAATTCTCATTTTTCCTTTTGATAATATGTAAACCCAATTTGAAACGCATTTTTAAAAAAAACACTATCTCATTTAAGCCAGGAGCAACTTCGGGTGGTCCCCTGTCCATATGTTCATTCGGCGCGGTGTGTATGGCTCAAGTCATTTTACGATTCCGTGTTCATACCACTATCTGACAGAAAAATAAATTTAAATCAGTCCAGCGAATCCAGGTCTTGGTTTTCTGAGTCCGAGAGAGGACCTATGATTCGCAGCGGTAGTTACCGGTGGTGCCCTAGATGAGTGCTGGCTGCAGCACCTGCTTATCAAGACGAAATGAAGCGCCAGAAATCTCAAAACACCTTAAGAGCATTGCATGCTCCTTCCTCTCCTATGATCAGTAAGCCATAGCTGTTGTCCTCATCAGGAAGGCTGGGAAACAGGCTGAGACGCGGTATCTTCCTCAAGAAGTGGTGCAATCAGACCTGGCGTTCAAAAAGTCTGAGCTTGCTTGGGCGTCTCAGGTTATTGTGTGGAGTTGGGTGAAGTCTAGAAATCGGTACGCAGAAAGGAGCACAAATGGCCGTGGGAAGGATCAGTTCTGGGGTCCAGTCCCTCCTCAAATACGCCCCCGCTCCTCCCACGGCAGGAGCCAACAGAAGCCTCAGTGCCGCAGAGTGGGGTCGCCGCGCCGAGGCCGGGCTGAAACTCCCCGGAGAGTTAGAAGCGGCCTGGGCAGCCCTCCCCGGAGACCGGGTCCCCAGGAGACCGCCCCTCGCCCTTGCGGCTCCAGCCTAGGGAAACTTTCCAAGTTGGGCCCGTCTCCGTCCCACCAGCCGCCCGCGCAAACTTCACGGCGCTCGGCCGGGCCACCCTGCGCCCCCGCGCGGGACGAGGCCGCCCAGAGCTGGACCCGGGGCTGCCCCGCAGGAGAGGAGGCGCCTACCGAAGAGGAAGCCGAGCAGGACAAGGCCGCACGCCAGCCCCAGCGCGCCGGCGCACAGCCAGCGCGAGCGGTTCCCGGAGCCCGCGTTCGCGTCCGCTTCGTGCAGCGGGTTCCACATCCCGGCAGCGGCGCCTGCAGCCCCGGCCGCAGAGAACTTTTCTAGCTCGCCCGGGGCCAATGGGCGTGAGGGGAGGAACCCGACCGGGCCGGACCCGCCCCTTCGAGCCGCGCCCCGGCAAAGGCCTTCTCGGAAGCCCGCGGGGCCTGCAGCTCGGTGGCCGGAGTGGGCGCGTCTCTCAGGAGCTTCAGGCCCTCGGAAGCCGAGGAAACGCCTCGGGGCGCTCGAGCAAGAAGACTGACTGCTGCCGAGTGTTCGGGTTTCGGGGCCGAGGTCGGCTGCTGGTGCTCCTTCCCTGGGTGATGCCGTTATTAACACCCGCCGTCCAGGGCATCACAGCCTATTTCAGACCAAAGCTATTTTAGAAATCAGTACTATTGAGAGCTTCTGAAGTCCGAGGCTTCATTTCCCTCGGAGCTGGGTTCAGCCACTGTCTTTCATGATGGACAACAAGGTAACCGAGTGGGATAATCAGGCGCCCTAGTCGGGCGCTTTCCCGACAGACTTGACCGAGGCCGAGGATGAAGTGGGAGACCTCGAGCAGAACCGGGGAGACAGACCCCAGACTCAGCCCACATTCAAGGAACTGCAAACAGTTTCCTTTAGAGAAGTAAAGTGAGGACAGGAAAGTGCAGAGCAGGCGGAGGGAGAGAGATGGGCGAGACAGTGCCTTGTCTGATAGGTTTGACAAAGACCTACTGTGAACCGAGAAGTTACTGGCTGCCCGAAGGAAGAGGAGCCTCTTACGGAAAATCCTTTATTTATCGTATTTCCTCTTACTCTCCTAGTGTCAGTTTTAATCGAGAATGGCAGAAAATTAGTAACGGATACTTACTGAGCACTGTTGTTTTCTTCAGGTGCTGCAGAGCGAACTTGACTTTGAGTTTTATCCTCAGCCGTTTTCTTTTTTGACACAAAGTCTTGCTAAGTCACCAAGTTGCCCAGGCTGGGCTTGAATTTGCAGTCCTCCTGCCACAGCCTTCCAGAATTCTGAGATTAGACCCATTTTAGAAATCGATCGTTATGAGAGAAACAGTTTATCAGAATTAGCTTAGTCATCACAGACACTTTTCAGAAAGGTTTAGAACTATTTTTGTCATTTTACAGGTGGAAAAACACACGTCGTGAGATGAGGTAAGGCGTCCAAAAGGCTGAGACCTCCTACAGTCTGTCCGTGCCACCGGGCCCTGTGGCCTCCACTGAACCCAGGGTGTACCTCTGTCCAGTTCCCCCACAGTACCAGAAAAGGAAGAGCCTTGTTCTTGTAGTGAGGCGACTTAGCATGAAACTGGCAAAGCTACATGCCCTTGGGTGTCAGCCATTCCTTTTACTTAAGAATGCCTTCTTTATAAAATAAGCGCGTACCAAGGAACGCTGTGCGAGATGCTTGGTTATTTGGGATAAAATGTAGCCAAGCATGGTGGCACACACCTGTGATCCCAGCATTTGGGAGGCTGAGGCAGGAGTAGTGCCATGAATTTAAGTCCAGCCTGGTCTACTTAGCAAAAGCCTATCTAAAAAGGCGGGAGATGTGATGTGATTGTGAGACAAATTTCAGTTAAAATATCAAGGCCGTTCTTGAGCAATATCAGAATCGCTAATATAGTTAGTACTCCCTATGAGTTCCATGTCCTCAGATTCAATCCAGGATAGATTAAAAATGCTATATTTATGTCAAACAAGTACAGACTTTTTTTTCTGGACATTATTCCCTAAACAATATAATATAGCATTTACATGGTGTTAGGTACTATAAATAATTCAGATTATTTAAAATATATGGGAGGATATGTGAGAATTATATGCAAGTACTACATGGTTTTATAAAACAGTATTGATTAGCCTCAGCTTTTGGTATCCCCATCGGTTCCAGGGAGTACAGAACTGAGGAGCCTCCGTAGGAAGAGGTAGAGCTGGGAGAGTCTGGAGACTCAATAGACTTTAACCCGATACTGTGAGCTTTAAAGAACTTATAGGTCACTAGGGAAGACATGCCTTAGACAGGTGATTAGTAACACATTCTGGGTGATAGCTGCTGTGGTATGTGCTTCCCAAGTATTGTTTTTATTTCATTGTCAGGGCGTAACCCAAAAGAATAGGATACCTTTTTTTTTTTTTTTAGGTTTTTTGAGACAGAGTCTCGCTTTGTGGTTCAGGCTGGCCCTGAGCTCAGCCTCAAACTCACATCACAGCAATCCTCCTGCCTCTGCCTCCTGAGTGCTGGGATTACAGGCGTGAGCCACCACGCCCGGCACTGTGGTATGTGGTACTGGTTGCTGCTTGGGTGTGGGTCTCCACACCCAGTATTGTTATGTGGTTACCGGGGAATCAAACCCAGGCCCTTGCGCTTGCAAGACAGGCGCCGGAACCACTGAGCTAACTCCCCGTCCCCCAGAATAGGATACCTTTAAGGGATGATTTTGCAAGCCACAATAGATTTTTCTGTTGTCATGGTTATTACAGATAAGAAAACCAAACTTCGGGGAAATTGATATTTTTCAAGAAAACAGCTGGAAGATAGCTGTTTTCCAAATACCCCTGATAATATGAGGCTGTATTATATCTCCTTCTTTATTAGGAAAGATGGAGAGACCTTTTCCTCTTACCAGGACACATGGAAGTAGACTGCTGTAATGCCAGTCTCAGCTACACACCATCTCTTGTTTCTTAGAGCCAAACCGGACTTGCCACTTTTGCACACGACACTGGACCTGTGTTCACATGTGTGTCCCATCCAACCCTATAGGCTCATCTTTTTGAAATCAGGGACTTTGTTTCATCCATTTTTGCATCCATAATTCCTAACATACAGTAACTGCTAGATATATTTTGAATGAATGAATAATTGAGCTAAAGTAACTTTAATGTTAAAAAGGAGAGCTACTCACTAGCTAGCTTATTGTAGATGCAACATCTAATAACAAATGAACAATGCAACACACCGTTACTTGGCCTGTTCGAAGTTTTAGGAGTGTTATATACAAATACTTTCCTTTTCTCTTACCCTTCATATTTCTGCTAAATTCAGTCATGTATACTGTTCTAAAATTATTTCATCAAAAACAGAACAAAACAGTACAGAATAAAAGTGTATAACTTATATTCATTAATAAAGTGCTTCTTTCCTTTTATATGTACTCATCTAGTGATTTTGTTTAGTCTGATAAACATTTCATACTTATCAACCTGGGTCAAATACTGTTGTGGGCCACACAAACACCAAAATAATATCTGCTGTGGTTCATCTCTGCTGAGATTTGTGACTTTTGAAACTGGAACTGTGTAATTTGGCAAAAAGATGATGTCTGATAGCTGTTATGAATTATGATCACTATCAGGACCTGGCTAGAACTGACTTAATGAAATTGAGAAAAAGTAATTATGTTGGCTAACCAGCATTGGAAATATAGTGAACCTATCTAGCTTTATTTAGCTAAAATGGTTGAAAAATCTTTTTGATGAAATAATCTTGGAATTGTTTATATGACTGAACTTAGCAGAAGATCAGAGAGCATAAATAGTACACTGCGGTAAGATTAATTTTCCCAATCTCTTCTCTAGGTTTTTAATTTCCATACTCAGAAAACATGAGTGATTTCCAGTTAACCATATAATGATCCTAAATTCCTTAACAAAGCTGTAGCTGTGGGCTGTCTACACTTTGGAGTCCTTCCAGCAGTGTGCCCCAGTGACTTCCCTGTCAGCCACTCTTTGCACCTGTCTTAATTTTGCTAATCTTCAGTTTACTCACCTATAAAATAGGAATAGCAAACATTCCTGTTTGATACAGGAGTTAAAAAGAGCATAGAATCTTGGCACTTAAAAGCTGCAAGTGAATAACAACATTATTTCATGTTTCAATATAAGTTCTTATAAAGTCATTATCATGTTTAAATCACTTTGGGAACTTCACAGAAGTCTTGTGTATTTAAACAAATTTGCTATTATTATGATAACCTAAAGTTGAGAAAAATACACTGTCATGAAAACAATGAGAATTATATTGAGGAGCAAAATGAGACACATACTGTACAGTACTAAGAATTCTTTCATAGGATGAAAGAGATGACTTCAGTCAAAATGGAAATCATGACAAATTTGTCTTTGTACAAACCTAAACTAAATTGAAATATGACACTCATTTATAGGATTGGTTCGTGGATAAAAAAATAAAATAATTTTACTTTCTTTTATCTCAAATTAACATAGTTAAGAACAGGCATACTTTAATATCCCCTAGCTGTGTCTTACAAAGGAAAGAATGCTTACTAATTTTCCCCAAGTGATTTATAATTTTAAAATATAAATCTTTTAAATTGAGAGGTGATTATGTGAGGATAGGTACTAGTGAAACTGTTTGATTTGTACAGGTTAAAATCTATTCATTTATTGCACATAAACTATAAATCAAGAAAAATGATACAAGCAAATAAAAAAGTAGGGACATAACCAAATAAAAATATGCCTAATTATTCATTTAAACTCCACTCTTTCAAAGTGATTAATTCTCCTTCTCCTTATGTTACTTGATGGGAAGGAAGGGAATGTTTGCAGGTAGGTTTCTTGACTTTCAAATTTTAAGACATAGAAAAGTTATGAGTATTCGTTCCTATTTAGTGATGAAATGGGATAATAAATGGATAAATTTTGTGGAAAAATATGTGTTTTCTTAAAACATATGTTTGAGTAAAATGTATATTTTTCTTTCTTTATTCATTCATGAATTTATTTTAAAATTTTGACAATAGTGCCTAGGGATTGAACCTAGAATGTCATGTGTGTTATATAACTGCTTTATCATTGGGTTACATTCCAAGTTCTTTCTATTTTTGTTTCTTTGTGTTTGAGATAGGTTCTTACTAAGTTGTGCAGGCTGACTTTGAACTTATGTTCCCCCTGTCTAAGCATACTAAATAGCAAGCTTTACAGGTACATACCACCAAATCAGCAGACTCACACCAGTACTCATAGAACTTGGGAGGCTGAGGCTGGAGGATTGCCAGGAGTTCCTGAAATATAGAGTGAAATGCAGAGTGAAACCCAAATATTCAACATCACTGGTCATTCAAGAGATGCAGATGAAAACAACCCTGAGATCTTACCTCCCTCGACAAGGAATGGCTGTTATCATGAAATCCACTAACAACATATGCTGGTGGGGCTGTGGGGAAATGAACACCTCTCCACTATTGGTGCGAATGTAGACTGGTCCAGCCACTGCAAAGATCAGTGTAGAGATTCCTCAAAAAAACTAGGATTAGAGGTCCATTTGACCCTGCTGTTTCTCTGCTAGGTATATATACAAAAGAATTAAAATACTCATATCACAGTGACATATGTGCATCCACGTTTATAGCAGCTCAGTTTGTGATTGCTAAATCTTAGAAATAGCCCAAATGCCCATCAACAGGAGACTGGATAAAGAAAGCATGATTTGTTAATAAAATAGAGTTAATAAATAATTTATTAATTAGAGTTAATAAATAATTACTCTGCCACAAAGGATAATAATTTTGAATCATTTATACTCAAATGGATGTACCAGATAACCACATACAACAGTACTGGGCATGGAGACTCATTCCCACCAGCAATCAGTACCATATACCACAGTGCTGGGTGTGGTGGCTCATGCCTGTAATCCCAGCACTCGGGAGACAGAGGCAGGAGGGTTGCTGTGAATGTGAGGTTTGCCTGAGTTCCATATTGAGTTGAGGACCAGCCTGAACTACAAAGCGAGACCCTGTCTCAAAAAAAAAAAAAAAAAAAATGGCTCAGTGGTTCTAGAATCTGTCTGGCAAATGCAAATTTCCAATTTGGATCCCCTGTACCATGTATGTATCACAATGCCAGGTGTGGTGGCTTATGCCTGTAATCCCAGCACTAGGGAGGCAGAGGCAGCAGGGTGGTCAAGAGTTAAAGGCTAGCCTGGGCTACATAGTGAGTTCAGGGCCAGCCTGAAGTACAAAGTGAGACCCTGTTTTTAAAAAAAAAAAAAGAAAACAAAGCTTATTTTTATAGGGGGAAGGGAGTTGTAGGGAGGGCAAGAGGATGAGAAAAAATGAGACTCAAGATGAGTTATGTTTTAGTACAAACTCTCAATGCTGAATGTGATGATAATATATGTATAAAATGTACCAATAAAGTACTTTTTTAAAAAAATAAGGTATTATGTTATCTGGCAATTTTTATTGCTTTATATATTTATTTGTTCATTCATTATATTTTTTGAAACAGAGTTTCACAGTGTAGACCTGACCAGCCCTGATTTATGATCCTCCTCCCTCAGCCTCCTGAGTGCTGAGGTTACAGGCATGTGCCATACTCCTAGTTTATTACTTTATTTTTTATTGTGTTTAGAAGCAGAGAAAATAAGAAGCTCAAGCATCATTCTATATCCCTTTATCCATTCTTCTTCCATATTACTGTCCAGAGATAAATACCAATCATTCCAAACATTTTTCTATGTGTACAGTACTTTAAAAACACAAAATGTTTGTGATTGTGAGAACTTGCTATGTTTTTATTTTATTACAAGAAATCTTTAACATGTATATGTGTATATACAGTTCACTAGTCACAACTGAATAGCTTGGTGAATTTTTACAAAATGAACTGACTGACTTTTCAGCATCTATGTTAAGAAACAGCAATAACCAGAAGTCAGAAATCCTCCTTCCTTATACCCCTTTATATATCTACACTTACTGCTGAGGGGTATCTGCTATTTTCCTGTTCTGAATTCTAGCACCAATCTCCCATAGTTTTGCATGTTTACATAAAATTCACTAAGAGGAATTTGTGGTAGTTACAATAGACTGTCAATTTGATTGGTTTGGGAATCTCCCAGAGGTTAAGGAAAACACTCTTCTTGGCATATCTGGATGGGTCTTGGAGGTGTGTCCTTGGGGTCTATGTCTGGTCCTTGGCCCCTTCCTTTCTGGGACTGTTCCTCTGCTCTGCTCTGCTACTCTGAGCTCAGCATCTACGCTCTGCCATGCCCTTCTGCCTTGTGGTTTCTGTCTTTCTTCTGTGCTCGCTGACCGTGGACTGAATCCTGTGAAACTGAGAGAGAAATTAAACTTTTCCTCCTCTCCCTCAAGCTGATATTATTGGATATTTTGCCCTGCAATTGGAAAGCTGGCCAACAGAGAATTATACACTACATACATACTTCTGTTTTTGGCTTTATTCTTTGGAATTATGCTTGTGAGATAGATTAGTAGTGTGCTAGTGAATTAGGTCTTCAACGGAGAGGAAAATGCTGATTTGCAACATTTGCTGATTTCCACAATGCACGTATTCCCACCATGGCAGATTTCAAGCTAATAATTATGAAACTTGCAGTTTGAAAGACATGCTTATAACTGCTGCCTGTAAATTGGCACAGGCAGGTTCCAGCACATCACTGGTCCGTGTGTTTCTGCCTATAAATCATTCATTCTGAGTTCTGTGAGCTAAAAAATACAACACAATTTCTCTGTTATCTTCTTGGTATTTAAATTATTGCCAGTTCTTGGATATTAGAAATCACACTCTTGGGTCCGGGGAGTTAGCTCAGTGGTTCCGGCGCCTGTCTTGCAAGTGCAAGGACCCGGGTTCAATCCCCCGCTAACCACATACAATACTGGGTGTGGAGACTCACACCCAGCAACAACCAGTACCACATACCACAGTGCCGGGCGTGGTGGCTCACACCTGTAATCCCAGCACTTGGGAGGCAGAGGCAGGAGGATTACTATGATGTGAGTTTGAGGCTGCGCTCAGGGCCAGGCTGAACCACAAAGTGAGACCCTGTCTCAAAAAACCTAAAAAAAAAAAAAAAAAAAGAAAAGAAAAGAAATCACACTCTTTTGAATTTTTTTGTGCATATATTTTTGAGGCCATGTGTATTTGTTTCGGTGAGTATATATGTAGAAATGATAGGCACATATTCAGCCTTAGAAAATTTCAGTGTTGGTCTGGCATTGTGTCACATGCCTGCAGTCCCAGAACTCTGGGAGGCTGAGACAAAAGGATTACAAGTTCAAGGCCAGTCTCATTAACTTAGTGACTTACTGAGAACCTGACTCAAAATAAAAAATAAGGGGTGGATATGTAGTTGAGAGAGAAAGTCCTGGGTTCAGTCTCCAGAAATCACACACACACATACACCTACATACACAGAAAGGAAAAGAAAATTTCAGAGTTTTGCAGCATGTTTTTGTATCATTCTTGCACAGTTTATACAAAATTATAGCTCTTCCACATCCTTGCCAACTGGCTTGTATTTTGTTGATAACTAGTAAAATAAAGCAGCTTTTCTTATGTTTGTAATCTTCATTTTTGTACACACTGTAAAATTATTTTCTATTGAATATTCTCATTTTAAATTTTTATTTATAAATGTTTTTGATATCTACTTATGCTTTAATAATTTTTAATCCAATACTGCATCATTTCTGTAAGTACAGAAGTGATCTACCATATTTTCAGTCATTTTATTGTATTTTAGAAAGTAGATATGAGAAATGTAATATTAAGAAGCTGGGTGGGGTGCTGCATATCTGTAATTTCAGCACACAGGAGGCTGAGGCAGGAGTATCATCATTGTGAATTTGAGGCCAGTCTAGGTTATGTAGTAAAAGGCCAGCATGAACTGCAGAGTGAGATAGTCTCATATATCCAAAATCAAATGTCATGTTTCATTCTCTGTATACATATTTCATACTCTGTATACAAATGTAATATTTTATTCTCTGATTTATGTAAGTACAGTGCTTAGTATAATGAGTAGAAATCCACAGTGAAAAGTCATACCATGTACTTTGTCTTGAATAAACATCTAAAAGAAAGGTTTGTCCCTTAAAGATATTCTTCAGTTGGGCCAAATAAAAAGAGCCATTTCCTTCACGAGCAGAACAACAAAATGTTGATGAGTCTAAAATGATGAGATGCCACGTGAGTACAGATGGTATAGAGTAACGTAAACACTGAGATTTATTTGGAATGGAAAAGTGCTAAATCAACCAGGAGCTGATTGGGAAAAAAAAAAAAAAAATTGGCAGAGGCCACCGTTTCAAATGTAAATTCGTAATGGGAATTCTGAAAAATATAACCTAAGCTGACTAGGCACGTGAGGATCGTCCTTGTAGCTGTTCAGGCACTCTGGAGAAGAGGAAACTGAAGAGAGAGTTAAAACCTACTTTTATGGATAGGAAGAGCATGTAATGAACGGGTGTATCTTTTTAAACCGCAAATCAGAAATTAAAGGCTACAATCTCTGCTTTGTTTAAAAAGAATTATCTGTAGAACGAATTCACGCAGATAAATATCCAAGTACACTGTCTCAAAATTGCAGCTTTGAAATCATTTATACCTACTTTTAAATCTGTTTCAGTCACTCACATGAGAAATGGTAGAAACATTTTGCAATTTTTTTTCTTATAATCTCTTCTGTGTCAGAGAAGTGTCTTCTCAAAGGTGCCATTAACTTTTACTTCCCCGAGGTGATGATCAGTTCTCTTCACTTCCTTTTCCTTTTGTTTCTTTTTGTTTGTCCATGAAAAATGACTAAATCCTGTGACACGAGTTAAGGATGAGAATTATCTGGATCCATCAGGACATTTATTTCTCCTAAATAAGGAAATCATAACAAAAAAGTTAAGGTTTCCATCAAATTCAGAGGTATTTGTATCATAAAGGAAGATTTACAGCATCTTTATTAGCAGATGTTTGCAGTACATAATGGTTACGTTTATCGTAAGGAATTGGTACATATATAACATCTCAGTTTTTCCCCTTCTTTCGTCTCTTCTTTTGCCTGCATCAGGTTCATTTATCTTACAAGTCAGTATAATGTTAATTGTATATACAGACTAATGCCCAGACTAATATGCCAAAGAACAAAACGTGATATAATCATTCTAACTTAAGATGCATTTTTAAGTACATCATCCATGCTGGATAATGGTGACTTTTTTTTCTGTCTTCTTTTTTTGGTTCCATTATCTGACATTTATTTTAACTAGATTTCCAAAGTAACCTAAAAGCTAAAGAAAAAAATCTAGTCATATAAATAACCATGTGAGTGGGATCATAAAATTCTGGGAGAAGACTTAGATGAAATCCAAACCCACTCATGTAACCCATGTGGATTCTGAGCTCAACAAGCCCACTCAGTGGAATGATACAGTGAGTCCTAGTAAGACTCGGTGAATCCTACCATGTAAACAGTGGCATTGTCCTGGGTAGGTTCCTTAGGTGAGTTAGCAAATGCAAACCGTGCAAGAGAATATTCTCCAACACTACGATGACATGAGTATTTTAGGAAAAATACGTGAAAGCCCATTTACCCTTGTATGTTTAAATTTAAACATGGAAATCTTTAGATTATTGGACTTACTAATTATAAAAAGTTTAAACATATTTACTATATTAAAAATATGGTATGTGTGTTTTAAAATTTGGCTTATTCAATCTTAATGTAAGCTATGTAACTGACTGAGTTCATCTTTTTGATTTATAGTTGAAATTACATGCAAACATATATACATATATAAACATATATATTATATATATATATATATATACATATATATATATAAAACACATATGTATTACTGGACTATATAAAAGAAGTTAAGAGTCTCCATAAATTAAAGTTATTACACTTTAAAGAATTCATTTTAAATTGTTAGGAAGGTTTGGTAGACAACTGAAGTCATTAAAATTTAATAGAATATATTAAATTTATAAAGCTATTTAAAATATTTTATAGTATATATTTCACTATTATGTAAGATAAACTTACTAAAGTTTTTATTTTTCTTAAAAGATTAGATTTATAAATATAATAAAATATTCATGTTGAACTTAAGAATTAGTACTGCGCTTTTTAAAAACTTGTCTCTTCAGTTAAACTAATATTAATTTTAAAAATCATAAAAGTGAATGGATTTTTATATATAAATCTGCCCTCAATGATTAAAAATATTCCAGTGCAGATATGAGAAACTTGATAGAATTGTTAGTTCTTTCATTATCTGTGGTTGTCCAGAGAGGAGGACTCAGCCTGAACTCTTGTGGTGAACTCCAATTCCCCAATATCCCCACAGTTAAAGGATTAAAAACCAACAAACAACAAAGCCAGAACCTTGAGTAAAAAGGCTGAGCTGGGGCTTGACTCTTACTACTCTGAGCACAGAATCGAGAGCAGAAGAACCCATAACCCAAGCTCGCCTGCACAAGCCTTCAACCCTTAATCCTCACATGCATAAAACAGGGCAGTCCCACAATAGTCCCTGTAGTTGAAGATTACAGGGCAGATTATAGGGCAGGGCAGACATCGTTAATCCCAGAAAGTCCTAAGGCCAATAATCCTAGTCATTCTTGTAGTTCAAGATCTCACAGGGTGGGGCAGATGTCCAAAATAATCCCAATAGTTGATCCTGCAGGGCAGGGCAGACATCCTTAATCCCAGAAAGCCCCAAGGCCAATAATCCTAGTGCAGTCATCCTGGTAGTTTAAGATCTCACAGGGTGGGGCAGATGTCCGAAATAATCCCAATAGTTGATCCTGCAGGGCAGGGCAGACATCCCCAAGTCTAAGTAAGTAAATCCCAGTAAGTAAGTCTTAAATCTGAGTAAGTTGTTCTTGGTTCCTGACAATTATCACTTCCCTTCTAGACCGAATGACAATCATGTCTTCTTGCACCAGCTGGGAGCCCTTCTTACTCTTCAGGGCTCGAGGACAAATGCTATAATGTCCCCAGCCCTTTGGCCCTGTGTGGCATCAGACTGTCAGTATCATCTGTGCTCTGCAAGAAACTGGCTGGAGGTACCACCTTCTCCTGTCGCCCTGAGCACAGATCTAGGTACATGACTCAGTCTCCTGGGAAGGTAAGTGTGTCCATGTTAGAGTGTAAAAGCTAATGAAATATGAAAATAAGTGATGTACGTTACTCCCAAACTTCAGCCATGAAATACTTCTGTCCATCTCTTTCTTCTTCTAATCCCAATCATTTGTTTAAATACATAATATCTCTGGAGGATTCAGGCCTTGTGAGGTGGCACATGATGTCACATGCATAAGACGGAAGAGTTTAGAGCTCAACTGGACCTTGTAGAAGTGAAAAGTCAACTGCTTTTTACCCCAACAGGTTATTTATTACTGAACCAATGCTGATGTTACTAAAAGCCTCTGACCTTAAGGGAAACCTGCAGTTGTTTTTTCATGCTTTTTGCCAGTCCATAATTTCTTCTTGAGTTTTTATACAGTGGAGTACTACTCTGCCATGAAGAAAGATAAGCATGAGATGTTTCTGTTTAAATGGATGCACCCTGAGACCAGACTTTTAAGTGAAATAAGCTGGCCATATGCATAGAAATACAGCTTTGCTTCTCAGTTGGGAGAAATTGAAAGTGTAAATAAAGGACTAAAGTGTATAACGAATATGGGGTGTACTGGGAAGAAAATGTTCAAAGGAAGAAAGGAAGGACGAGATTCACAATTAACCATGTTCTCATTTGAGATCATGATGATCTGGAAGCTTTTTAAGAAGTTCACACTTTACAGAGTCAAAGAGAAGTTGGCCAAATACTCCCCAAAAGATGTACTCTTAAGGGCCCAGGATTTAGCTCAAGTGGTGCTGCACTTATCTTAGAAGCAGAAGGATCTGAGTTTACCACAAAGAAATGTACTCTCCACCTTTCTCTCCTCTCCTTGCCTGTACCTTCTTTTGGATTTCTTTGTCTGCCCTATTTAAACAAATGATTCAAAAACCTGACATTTTTGCGCATGCTCAACTATTACTACTAGAATTCTAAAAATCTAGAACAACAACAAAAAAAAGGCAAGGTCAGATTTGATTTAAAATATTTTTTTTAAATTTTGTATTTATTGAGACAAGGTCTTGCTTTATAGTTCAGGCTGGCCCTGAGCTCAATATGTAGCCCCAGCAAGCCTTTAACTCAGCAGTCCCCATGCCTCTGCCACCTGAGTGCTGGTATTACAGGCATGAGTCATCACTCCCAGCATTGTGGTATGTATTTATCAGGGATTTGACTCAGGACCTTGCACTTGCTAAGCAGGCACTAGAACCACTGAGCTAAATCTCTGGCCCTTAAGTTTTTTAAATCTATAAAACAAAGTTTAAATTCTTCATCAAGATGTGCAAGTCTTGACAAAACATTATGGAAGGCTATTCTGGTGTCTTCGTGGATGTGAGACCCAACTTGACATAAAAGCAGCCATTTTGTTAAAAAAGCCACCATCTTGTATCTTGTAACCTCTCTCCGAACCCTGAAACTTGGGACCCTTGAACAAGGGTTGTTGGGAACCCTTGTTGCTTGGGAACTGTCCACCCAACAAATGTGTGCAGCCACAGATTGTATGCTTTTAGAACGTGCTATTCTATGATAACCAGTGATCTAATCATTGCTATTGGCTTCTGTAAGGTCTTGATTCTGCACTTAAACAATAGAATGACCTAATCATTCCTGCATAGAAACCACTTGGTAATGGGGGGGGGGTGTTTAGTAGATTTTCCCTTTAAATACTGTGCTTCAGTTTACCCATTTGCTTTCTTCCACATGGAAGGATGGCCCTCAGCTGAGTAATAAAGCTCTTGGTTGGACTTTACGATCATGTCATGTCCTGAGAGACTGACTCTGGGACTTGGCCCAACAGTGGATATCCACCTCAATAACCTTATGCTCCTGGGCATGATAAACAACAGACAGACCTCTAATTACATGTAGAGGGGTTATTTTATGATGGTAAATGAAGTGGCTGAAGGGTTACATACGTGGTAGTTAATCCTGATCAAACAAGATTAACTGGAAAGTAGAATAAAGCAGCTATGCAGAGAAAAGCGGAAGCAGGAACACAGATGGAGCTCTTCCTTTGTGGAGGACCTTCTAGATCTCGATACTAGTGTTTCCTGAGACTCACTGACATGCCTGCCCTTGGGTTCCATGAGACATTGTCTGATTATGAGTCACTGCCTTTCTTCTTTCCTCTCCTTTTTGTTTAAACTAGAGTTCATTTTTTACTTGCAATATAGACTCTTCAGTAATTACGATGTCCAACCTTGCCTCCCTCCTCTCTGCCCATCAGATACCGTTTGATGTATCTAAGGCAAGTGGCAGCTCAGTAGTGGAGAGCTTGCTCAGCATTACAAGGTCCTGGGTTTGATCCCCAGCATGTCAGGGGGAAAAAAGCAAATGATTGCTTAAACAGTGCTACCTATTTTGTAACATTAGGCATTTGTAAAATCTGTCTCACTTGCCTGTAATACTCACGGCCACTTAGCTGCATTATGCTAAATATCAAGTTTTACCTGTGCACTGGTCTTATACTGGACTGTCGCAGAAAGATGTTTTTATTCTATCTCTGTGCTGGCATCATGGTCTTACCTGCCTGACATATCAGCAGAAAGGACCTGACTTCATTACCAAAAGGTTTCTTTCTCGTTAGAATGACTTGGAGGTGTGAATGGGGGAAGATGCCTAATTAATTCGGACTAGCTAGTACAATGTATGTGTGTTTGTCAATTGAAGTAAAGACTACTTGAAAGAAGAGAGGGTTAGTCTTACTGATTTGTGTTTATCAGATGACATCTATGTAGATTGCTTCATTTTTACAGTATCTGTTTGGTGAGCAGGCTTATTTGTCTAGGTTATTCCTCAGTGCATTTCTTTGTATGTTTTGCCTGTCAGCAATTAAAGTCAAGAGATGAGAGTTTTTCAAACCTGTTGTTTCTCTTCTCCGGTAATTCCTCACGCTTGCCTTTTGCTCTTATGTGTATCAGTATGCAGTCTAGGAAGTGAGGTTTAATGCCTTAATCATCTTCATTTTGAAATGTTTGGAAGGTGAACTTACGGTAGAATATCTGCTGGGATGCAAATTAAAGGAGAAATAATTAGAGATAATCAAATTTCTCTCAGTAATAATGACATAGGCTAAAGGAAACACAGATAGGGAAAAAAGTGGCAAGGAAAAGTACAGTTTAAACCTACATTTGAAAGGACAGCAACTTCAGCATGAAGCTACTTGGGTTTGTTCATATCTGTGCTGCACATTTTTACTCCCTAGGCTTTCTTTTCTCTCCAGGCTCATAGCCAAACCCTTTAAAGAGATCATAAATCCATACATAGCTTAGTTGATAAGGCACAGGGCAGAAACCTGATCTCAAATTGGAGAAACAGATTCAAACTGTTTGAAGAATACTTTTAGGCAGAATATCTTAGATCATCCATTTTAAAGAATATAGCCAAATGCTGGGCAGGGTGGTGCAGGTCTGTCATCCCATCACTCTGAAAGGCTGAGGGATGAGGATCATATGTCCTAGCCCCAGTGTGCGCATCTTGGTGAGATCCTGTCTCAAAGAAAGAAATATATATATGTGCATATATAGACATACATATATATATACACATATATGTATATATACACATATGTATATACACATACATATATATATTCCCATCTTGAGACCACAGGGTGCTTCTGTCTTGAGGGCCCACACTCTCTTTTCTCTGAACTGTACATCTTTAATGCTGCCTTATTAACTATTTCACTATAGGTCTCTCACTGACATGCTCTGAAATTCTTTTTCTGTGGCCATGATACAGGGGACAAGGTGCTCAGAGCTGGCTGGGAAAATAAGGGGGACCTGTCAGTTCAGGGACCCAGGATAATGCCAAGACACCATATGTAAAACTTGTTTGGAGCTCCCACGAGGTGCAGAGAGCGCAGCAGTAAACCAGATGCCTCGGGGAGCTCGGTATCATGACTCCCTCGACAGCCCATGCTGTGCTTCCCAGATGCAGCGTGTACTTTTACTTTTTCCCTTTTACCTTCTTTGTCTCTTGTTCTGCGCAAGTTCATTCTCCAGAGCTGGTTTCTCCTGTGTTCATTTACCCCACCCTTTCCAGATAAACTTCTGGCAACATTTTTGGCTCTTCTCATCCAATTCTTTGAGACAAGAAAGGACCTGGCATACTTTTGATTGGTGAGCTGTTTCTAAAAATTTGGCCTAGTACCGTTTTGGCACAGACAGCCAGGAGATAATAGCGTCAAGAGCCTAGTAGACAAATCAAGTTGAAGGTCCCACCTCTAGTTTGGGGGGATCTCCTGGGACCCTATGTGTTGACTCTTTTGTGACCTCTGTTCTTTTATAACCTTCAAAATGCTCTCTGGAGATTGTAATGCTAACAGCTAATTTCAACTGAATTACCAACCCAAGAGTCATCCCTGGGCTTAAGTGTCTAATAGATATTACCGTATTTACATGTTACATCAGCCTTGTGAACAGACAGGTAGTCCTTTTGTACAAAAAACCTTTGGACATTTACTCAAGTAGATCATGCTGCACCTATCAATGAGATTCAGTAATTAGTTTGATTACACCGTTATCCTAATTCTAAACATAATAAACCTACTGCTTAAAGTGATGTAGAAGTGGAGCCAGAAGCAAAAGCTCCTTGGACTTTATTTGCTTATGAAATATTTTTTGAGTACTTCCTGGACATTAGACACTATGACAAGTTCAGCAGATACAATAATAGAGAAAGCAGATTTACTTTCTGTCCTCAGTAGGATGACCATTTGCAGAGAAGATAGACACAAAAAGAAAACAATCATACAGATAAACATATGATTATATTTTTTAAAAAGTACTATAAAAGAGATAGAGGATATAATAAGAGAATACCTAGGGGGCATACCAGTGGTGCATCTTCTTGGAGAATGGAGAATTTCCTTACAAAACTTTGAGGGCTGATACTTTTTCTAGACTGAAAATGAGAGAAATGTTATTTAAGGCAAAAGTTGTTAAATCCACAAGTGTTAGGATGCAAAAAGACTTTGATCTGTCAGAGGAACTGTAATCACAGTGACGATGCCAGAATGCATAGTAGACACAGTCTTTCATCTCCATTGCTTTGTTTGATTTTTTTCCTTTATATAGACTTTCTTAGCCTCCTTTTTACCTTCTGCTTCACTGACTTCCAACTGTCCCACACAGAGAGAAAGCTGTTCACCTACCAATTTGAGTTTTTGAGTTTTGGTCCAATTTTAATGGGTATTTTCCAAGGGTCTTTTCCTAAAGATAGCTCTGTGGCAAACTACTTAGGTTTTTAAGGAATTTCTGTAGGTGTGGAGTTTATTAAGAAATAATTTGAGTGCATAAAAAAGGCTCTTAGTGAGCTATGACTTACTTTTGAATTTGATTTCTGGTATTTATTGTGTGTCAAGTGCTGCCCCATTGATTATGCTTTAAGCACGTTGTAAGCAGCACAGGCTCTAAAAGAGTTAATCTCACAATTGCCATGTTTTAAGAAGTGAGTCTGACCAATATGAGATGACCCACAGCTGAGGTCAGAGTGACTCTTGCCCAAATGCCATTGTTCCTAGCCTAACACAAGAACATTTTGTTCTTTGACAAGGCTTTAACTACATCAGTAATATCTTCAGCAACTACATGTTGTCCCTACATGTAGTCTCCTCATCCCAACCTAGCAGTGATTGTGTCATCAATAAATATAGATGGTTCTGGCTGTTCAGAACCTTCGCTTTCTTGAGCACTGATTATTCTGATTCTTTCTCTGTCTCTTTAATTCTGTCTCTAAGTCTCCTCCCCATGCATGGTAGCATCCAGAAAAAGATCAGGATCTGCTGGAGGGGTCTCTGATAATTGTTTGTTGTTGCTATGGCGTTATCCATTTATAACAAGGAGTATTTCTTAGTTAAGAAACTCCTGATAAATATTCACATTTTTTTCTGCCAAGACCCAAAAGAAGCAAAAGAAACTCTCAGAATCCACCAGGTAACATGCAGAAAACTTCTTGAAGCCAAGTAAGATTAATACCTATATCAGTTTTGCAGTAGAAAGATGGCATTACCCCTCAGAAGGGGCAGGGAGATAATGCCATGATCATGTACCTGTGATTCTGACATGATCATGTGAAGTGATACAGACATAAGCTTTCTTTCTCCAGCTGCTGATAATCAAGTTTGAGATTTCTTGCTCTTGCTGGTGAGGAAATCTGTTCTGCTGTAGGTCTTCCTCTGTGCAGAAAGTCAGGAAAGGGGGACAGAGGGGCAGGTAAATTTCCAGGTATAATTCTTCAGAAACATTGGTAAACTATGCCGACCAATGAAAATACACTTTGAGAGGTTCATTTTGGTTATAGACTAGTTTTTATATCTTTTATTTTGGACTTTTAACATTTTTCTCCCTTAAAATGGGGTTTAATTGCATCACGGTTTATAGAGAAGTTACACATTTCTGTAAGCTAAACTTACAGAAAAAAATATTTCCAGATCTAATAACCTAAATAAATAGGGACCAGTCACTGCTAAAGAGATAAGCCAACAAGGAGGACCCTGTTTAGAAAACCTAGTACACCAGTAAAGTATAACAATAAACAGAGTGTATCAATAAAGTTGGTATGAAGTGGGAACCAAGAGTTCATTAAAGATTGTTTCATCCCTTCAGATGTTCTAATTAATTTTCAACTACTGCTGGTCACTGGAGAGAAGAGTCTGTATGGAGGATAAAAATGAAGTGCTGATAGCCTTGGCATCACAAGGTGACTGGGGTAGAGACTTCAGCCAGCACAGCCTTCACTGGGCAGTTCTGAAGAACACAGCATTATATGGAAGGGGGAGATGGAGGCGGAGAGAAGAGGAGCTGTGACTTCATTAGAGGTCCTCATCTAAATCTTTTTAAAAAGGCAGAGTTTTAAGGATTTTTCCTTTTCCCTCAACAGAGTAGTCTTGGATTATAAAAGCGTCTCTTCCATTTGAATTTACATATAAGTGGACAGTACTTTAGTATTAGAAAGGCCCCTGTTGTCCAAAGTAAACTTTTTAATTTGATTAAAACTGCACACAAAACATTAATTTAGATTAAATAAGCAAGTGGCAAAGGTCTTGGGCCATACCTAGTGGTACACTTTCGGCTTGCTTATTTGTAAGTAGCTTACTCAGTATTTGTACTTTCTGGGTACTGAATTCTCAACAGCAAGCATCAGGTAAGGTTGTCATCACCTACTACATGTAACTCTATAACTCTAGGTTTTACTTAAAAACTAGGATTTTTAAAAAAGGAAAATTAATTATGTTCCTTTAAAGAAACATAAATGTTTAAGTATGTATATACTTTAAAAATATTATTTAAAATGTAGCTGTGGAGAATAAATGACAAGGATACACAGTATGTTCTGGCCCAGCATCCTTGGGGAGATACATGGTACTTGGTGTGGATGGTAAAACTTGAGTTGTCCATGTTGGGCCAGGAGAGCTGTTCTGAATATTTACTGTACTCTAGTAGTCCTTTAGCTAAGAGTAATTATGCAAATTGTCTTTATCTTGGTTTGGTTGAGTTGATGTCAACAATCTGCTCCATTCTGCATACTTTACTTCCTCTCTGTATGTTTCTCTTTCTCCCTTTCTGGCTCCTTCCCTCTGTATCTGTATCTCTGTCTTTCTCTCTCTCAACCTCTGTGATTTCTTTTTGCTGCTTTGACCACCATTCTGCCTGACCAATTCAAAATGGTACTCTCTTCAGAGAGGGATTATATGATTCATGGAGGTTTTGAGCTTCTCCTGTCAGACCAAAATGTGAATACTTGCCAATTTCCATACACCACTTAAGTGAAAATGTTTAGAATTCTGACTGATTAATAATTCTACCACAGTTTAATATCCTAAAAATATTTTAGAGAAGTATAATTTAACATATTCTACATTTTTCATTCTTTCATTCTTTATACATCCTTTGTAATCTACCTAAATTTTTATGAGATCTAGAAGCTTGTCACATTAGGCTTCATTCAAGTTTATATGTGTCACTTATGGATTAAATGTGTACCAACCCAAATTTGTGTGTTGAAACCCTGACATTGGCCACTTAAAAATGCGACCTTATTTGAAGATTTGGATCTTTTCCATGGTAGCCAAGTTAAATTGAGTTCATTAGGGCTATTCCTTTTTTTTTTTTTTTTAATGTTACTGGAATTTAAACACAAGGCCTTCTACTGAGTTACAGTTACCTTTTATTTTTCATTTTGAGACAGGGTCTCCCTAAATTGCTAGGTTTATACTCCCAATCCTCTTATCTCAGCCTCCCCTAGTTTTGGAATTATAGGTGTGTACTACTACACCATGGCATTGTGTGTGATTCTTAATCCAGTATGACCCATGTCCTTATAAAGAATGTTTTGGAGACCTGTAGTGGGGGAAGGAAGTAAAGAGACATCAAGAGATCCTGGCAATTTCTAAGTTAAGGAAAGAGTCCTGGGATGGATTCACCCTCATCACCCTCTCTCAGAAGGAACCCGCAGTACTGATGTAGATTTTGAACTTCTAGCACCTGGACTAGAAGATGATACATTTCTTTTAAGTCACTCAGTTGGTGGCACTTTGTCATGTCACTCCAGGAAAACTCAAACATGCTTCTGTTAAAATGGTTCATGTTGTTTATTTTGGATTTATTTCCTGTGGCATATTTGTTTCAGATTGCACTCTGTACTCACCTAGAGAAGCAGCCCTGCCTGCTGTAGACACCACTGTAGGACAGCTCGGGAGGAGCACATAGTGTCAGACATGATGCCTGCGTGAAGGTCCATTTTTAAAAATTGAAATCTTTATTGGTACATTACGTATACACACCATGATTGCACTCAACAATGGGAATTTGTACCAGTATATGACACAACTTAGTTCGCATTTTTTTCCCATAGCCCTACCCACCCTACTACCCCCACCCCCTATATACATAAACTTTGTTTCCTTTCTTTTTTGTTATAATCTGATATAATCTGATTGTTTTTCCCCCTTGATCCCATTTCGCTTGGAGTATTTTCTATTTCACAATATATAACATACATTCTAGAACTCATTTACATCTTCATTTTCTCATACCAGAGAAAAGATATGATATTTACACATCTATGACCTATTTATTTCACTTATGAGGATGTCCTCAAGGTAGGTCCATTTAAGTATAAATGATTTAAACTTATCATTTTTTTTAAAAAAAAATGAAATATTTGTTGAGTGCTTAGTGTAACTATGTACCTGTACCTATCTGGACAGTGGCCAGGCCAAACTGGATGCAAAAGATGACTGTCCTGTCTCTCATAGAGCACCCTGGGAAAGGTCAGGGTAGGGAGGCACTGCAAATACACATGAAAGGAAATGATTCATATTATTATGAGTGGAATGAAGGGAAATAAGGCAAGCTGCATTTTTATAACAGTAATTTCAAGGCATAAAAATATGTGATAATTACTGAGTAAGAGAGGACTGTGTGCAAAGAAGCTGCAGCAGGAATTATTCTTGGCTAAGGATGGAATGGGAAAGCCACCAAAAGAACACAATTGAGCTCAGCCAGCACTAAGCAGTAGACTTTAACAGGGGCTACAGAGAGAAAGCATTTTGCTTGGTCTAGAAAGGAATAGAGACAGACTTCCTTGGTCAATGGTAGTTCCTTTTCCGGGGTATAGAGGAGTAACATAAGTACAATAATATTGGCAATTATAGCTCTTTAAATGTTTACTAAGTTCCAAGGGCTAGAATAAAGATTTGCATGATTTCATTTATCTTCATATTTTTTTAGGACACCTGTAGTCATTCTAATTTACACAGGAGTCTTGCTTAGCCGCTGCTTTAAATTCAGGTTATAACATCATACTGCATGCTCCCCAGACTTATTTTTAGGAATAATTGTAATTTGAAATTAGATCTCAGATTCCAAAGCTCTATTTTTGCCTACAAGAGAAAACTTTTCCCACAAATGTAAAGTCAGAGAGAGAGAGAGAGAGAGAGAGAGAGAAAAGAGAGAGAGAGAGGAGAGAGAGAGAGGAGAGGAGAGGACAGCCGTGGTTTTCTGCACTGGAAATTATCTACAGCAGAGGGATGCCAATGCCTATTTTCTCTAAAACATCTGCAGGTGCCAGCAGATCTGAATAGGACAGAATCTATCAAAATAAATGGCAGGATCATATACAGCGGACTCTGTATTTAAGAGGCCCACATTTCCTGACCTGAAGAGAGCTTGCAGTTCTGTAAACACTGTTGAAACTAAAACTGCAGTGACAAATCTGGGGGCTCCAAGCTTTCACGTGGTTGCTAACTTGTTTCCAACACCTTTGCTCTGTGAGGTGTAGACATGTGTAGGTTACACTTTCTGCTGTTTGGTACTTTCCCATAAATCCTTCAGCCATGATGTCATCGCACCTGCTTGTATTATGAACAACCTTCCCACACGCCACTAGTGTTACTGTGTGTGTTTTATTAGTGATCTTTTAACACCACTCCCAGCACAAATCTTGGCACATGCCAGCGGGGTTTTAATGTACTAGATCTCATTCTCTTTCACTATTTCAGCTATTGCAATACCACTATTGCTTACACCATAATATTTGATTTCAACTGAATCATTCTCATAATTGTGCAAACATGTTTTTTAACAGTTTTAAGAAGAACAATAGCCCCCTCCCTAACCTTCAGCTCTTCCTTGGTTCCTTTGCTTCTGCGGATACAAAATCTCCCCAGGGTTTACTTTTCTTCCTTGCTCTCCTCCCATTCTGACTGGAATCTACTCCAGAGGCTTACTATCCGTAAAAGACGAAAACAACAAGAACAAACAAAAAACTGTCTTTCTCAAGACTATGCTTCTTCCACAGTAAACAGTAAGTCTCTGTTTTAATTACCCTTTCAGTTGCTTTGATGTAGTGGTTTTTCTGTCCTTGAACTACCATGATCTGTTGGTCTCTTGGAGTTAGTCTTTGATGCTCTTTTAAGTTACTTTTACTAGTCTTCTCCGCACTTTAGTCCTTAGAATGCTTCGGTCCTTCAATTTCTTTTTGATTAATGTCTGTTCCCAAGGAGACATCAACCAGTCTTACGACTTCAAATTTTGCCTGAATGTTTTTATTTTATTCTTTTGTGGAACTGAAGATTGAACGTAGGACCTTACACTTTCTAGGCAGGAGGTGACACCACTGAGCTACATGTTAGTGATTCTCAAATACTGTCTCCCCTGAACTTGGGAGTCTATTAAAATGCCACCACTGCCCATCTTGATGCCACAGCTAATAGATACCTTGAGTTTAATGTATCTAACTTGTACTCTTGGAGTTCTGCTTCTTCAAGTCTGTTCACACGGCTGCACATCTCCTAATATCATTAAAACTGTTAACTTCCAATTGCTTAAGCAACTCAGTAACCTTCCAAGCAATTTTCTCTGTTCCTCATGCATATTTAATCTGCCAATAAATCCTGAGAGTGATACCTTCAGATGGGTAAAGAATCCGAGTATGTCTCTCCCACTTCTAACTCTTCTCCAAGTGGCCAGTCTGTTGTACGTTAAGTACAGTGTTTGATGTCGAGTCAGGCTCAGCATTTGCCCCCGTTCTATCCATTGTGAACACAGCGGCTGTCTTAGACCATCACATCTTCTCTGAACCCTATGTTCTGTAGTGCTTTCCCACAAACCTCCCTAAAACAGCCAGTGAGAAGCTCTCCATTAATTTTCCAGAATTAATTCCTTTTATTATCTTCAGGCCTTACCCATTCACATTGTTCTCCCAGTGAACATCACACTTCAAATGCGTCCCAACAGCCACGTCTTCCTCCTAATTTCTCTCCTACGGGGCTCTGAGCTTCAAATAGTCGCGTGTCTCTCCATTTCCTTCTTCAGCCTTTCCAAAGCCTGAACCAAACACAGGTTTCCCCTGGCCCCATATTTAAAATATTCCCTAGTGTTAAATATGCCCACCCCTGCAAAAATTGTCTATGTTATATGTATAGCTGTCCAACATACTGTACATTCTATTATTCTATTATTTATTCCCCAAGATGTAAACATTAATGACACTGTGATTTTTCTCTCTGTTTTATTGCCAGTATCATGAAAATTACTGACACCCAAAAGGCACTAAATAAGTAACATTTGAATGCTTCATAGTTGATGACGCTGGGTTCCTTCCCCCACATCTGCTTACTAGAAATAGAAACAGGAGAAATTGTGATATTGAGTGGATCTCCATGTTGTCGACCAGAGGCAGCAACATATCTTTTTTTAACCTGCAAGAAACAAGTTAATCAATAATGAATAAATGTCAGCAACAATCATACTGATGGAATGACTGTAATGAAAACATTTATATTATAGATAATTTTTGTTATATTTAAAGAATGAGTAAGACCCTCTTGCTTTTTAATTCAGGTGAAAGGTCTTACCTTTTTTTTTTTTTTTTTTTTAGGTTTTTGGAGACAGGGTCTCGCTTTGTGGTTCAGGCTGGCCCTCAGCTCAGCCTCAAACTCACATCACAATCCTCCTGCCTCTGCCTCCCGAGTGCTGGGATTACAGGCGTGAGCCACCACGCCCAGTGTTGTGGTATGTGGTACTGGTTGCTGCTGGGTGTGAGTCTCCACACCCAGTATTGTTATGTGGTTACCGGGGAATCGAACCCGGGTCCTTGCGCTTGCGAGACAGGCGCCGGAACCACTGAGCTAACTCCCCGGCCCTGAAAGGTCTTATCTTAATTTTCCTCACCTCCAAACAACAGTAAATTTCCAGCCACTCCCTTGGTTAGCATCATCTACGTATTTTAACTATAACCATTATATTTTTATACTTCTGTGGGAAAAGTAAATTCTCCCGGCTATGGCGTGAGCATCTTGAATAAAGGAAATGCAGTGTATCCTTTGGTTATCATTTCTTCTATCACATAACAAGTTCTCATAAATCATTGTAGAATAGATTATATAAATTAGACTTTCACGGCCCCAAATTAGCAATAATTCAGTTATTACATAAGTGAGTTTCTGTAAAACATTGCCTGGCTTATAGATGCGTGAAATTAACCATGAGATACAACCTTTAAAACTGTAATATTGCTCCCAAATTTTGGATTAATTTACCCTGCAGAAATAGTCACCAAAATCCAAATTTTCTTCCTATATTTTGTAGTACCCAATTTAGCCACCAGATGTCACTAGGAGACCGTAATGCATGGTCTTTCTCCAAACAAGAAAACAAAGGACCCGATACTAAACACTGAGGAAAATCTATTTCCTTGTACAAACTTTTAAAATGTTAGGCCTAGTAACGTTAGTATTTTAGAGTGAATTTTGCTATAGCGTAGTGTAAGAAAGAGCATTAAATCAGGAATTGGACATTTGGAGCTTAGTTCTAATTCTGCCATTTTCGCGTTTGCGGTCTGTCTGGTGTGTTTCATCTCTCAGGATTCTGAGAAGCTTCTTGTCCGATAAAAGGACGGCGAACTTGCTCCTCATTCCTCGTGCCTAGAGTCCCCGGTGCTGCTCCCAGCAGTGGCGAGCTGGGAAGTCAGTGTACCAGCGAGGCTCCTGAGAACACTTTAGGCCTCTGCTTCCTCCTAAACTTCACCCTGAAGGCGGGATCAAGCTTCCTCACTTCCACATGATCTCCATATATTTGTTAATACGTGGTGGAAGTATCTTTTTCATTTAGCGGATGGTCTGTTTTGATTTTATAAGTTGAATTTACTGGAATATTTTAGGTACACATTATGATCACAGTCCTCACTGGGAATTTGTACGTGTGTTGCATCTTCATTCTCGTTTTGCTCACTCTCCGGCCCTCCTTCAACCTCCCTTCCATAAACATAAGATTTATTTCCCTTTTTAACTGTGAATTTTTTTCTTTCCCTTTTTTACTTTCCCCAACCCCGTTTCCTTTTTCCCTTTGACCATTTTCTTCCTCTTTCACAATACCTGTCACACATTCTCACCCTCATTTGCACTTTGACTTCCACACTCTAGACAAACGATATGCTATTTGCACGTGCATATTCTCTTCATTGATTTTTTTAAAAAAAGTTACACACAAGTTCATTTTTTCAGTGCTGGAGGCTGAATAAAGTTCAAGGTGCCACGTGAATAGACTTTGCCAACTCTCATTGTGGGGGGTTTCACTGTTGGTGTGAAATGAATTATTTATAACCGATATTTCTGAATACCTAATTTGAATGTTCTTTTTTATCCAATTTTCTGTACTTCCCACCCATCCACCTCCCTAAAATACACACAGCTTCATCTTTTATTCATAATGCTCCCTCAGTGGCCTGCAATCATAACCCACTTTCCGTCGACGCAGACTCTGCTGTGGCAGGAATGCCTCATTTATCTCTTCTTCGTGTGTTTACGTTTCCCTTAGCTGTTTACATAACGCCTATTTTGTTCCTCACGTGGGTTCTCACATCCACAACAACTTCCTTTGTATTCTTTGACGTTCGATTAAGCCGCCGAGTAAATATTTTAAAGAATCACTTAAGTTAGGTGCAAACTCTAATACAGCTTCCGCTCTCCTACAGGGATTCTGTAGAGAAAGTTTACAAATGTTCTTATGGCCTATACTCCTTCTAGGAGCCTGTACTGAATATCTACTATGTTCTCACTGTTGATGGTTTGCGATTTCGACCCTGAATATATACAGTGGCACAGACACAGCACGAGTCGTGTTTCCGCAGCTCCAGGACGGACGCCACACCGGAATGATGCGCAAAGCCCGGACAGGAAGGAGAGCTGGGCTCCCCGAGGGGCTGTACCCTTGAGCTGACTTTCACAGTCAGGAAGGCTTGAGCGGGAGTGTGAGACTCCGCGCCAGCCAGAGGGGGCAGCAGAGCCAAACAGAAAGGCGCAGACGGCTCCATGGTGAGCTGCAGAGCTGCTCCGGGTCTGTTGTTTTAGCAAGTGGGAGACATGGTTTGCTCGGAGATCAGAATGATCTTTGCAAATTTACATAAATGCATTATGTATCATCTGTGGTACTGTGTTTACGTGGCAGGTGTTTAAGACTGCGATGGTCTCTTACCTCGCTAGACAGTGGGTTCTCTGCGGGCACGTCTGTGCTGACGAGTCACATTGAAGTTTTATGAAGCAGAGAGAAAGAAAGAAGCAAGGAACACGAGGCTGGAGGAAATACTTCAGGAGAAATGAAAAAGAAAAGTAAGGTGAATGAGTGCATGTAGTGAGACACACAATTAATGCTTTGTAAAGGTATTTTCACACTCAATATATATGTACATATGAATAACTGTGTGCATATATATCGTCTGGGGACAGATTCCTGAGGATATGAAATAGAAAAATACAGGAAGAGAAGGGAGGGAGAGGTGGAAAGGAAGAGAGGAGAGGGAAGGAGAAATACTGACACAGAGAGAAAGTGAGAGAGACAGAGACAGAAGGAGAGAGAGAAAGAATCACATTGTTATTACCTGTATTCCGTAAGGGAAAACTTGAGCAAAACTGCCCGATCGAGAGCTTTGCTCCGTGACGTTGCGTATGGAATGTGAACTCATGCACTGGTTATATAAAATCACGTTCTGGTCTTAGATGTGGAGATGCTTAAAAAGACGAGAGTGCACGATCTTTTATTATGCTGCCTTGCTATTTTTGTCAACCTGCTTCTTGGTTCAAAAAAATATCCTAGCAGGGAAAGAAAGCTTCTGAGACGGCACCTGCCAGAGACACGACAGCTATGGGGAGAAGGGTTAGGAGAGGCCCAGTGGGCGGATGTGGTGGTGGGTCTGGGCTCCGCCACGTGCTGGCTAGGAAACCCCGTGCATGATGCTTTGTTTCTAAACAAGGCTCAGCTTTGTTGCTTATTAAATGCAAACAATAACATCCCTTCTCTCATACAAAGTGAAAAGCATAAAACATTAGATGAAATGAAACAGAGGGTTCAAAGGGCTCGGCATGGCGCTTGCCGCACAAAAAATGCTCCGTGACAGGTCGCCATAACCATCGCTGACAGTTCTGGAGCAGGCAGAAGGCAGAAGCACGTTCTACGGGTCTGTAAGGTCCAGCTACGGTTCCCCACTTACCTGCTAGGACCTTGGGTGCACGCCGCTACTCTGCTGTCTGCTTGGCAACACTGTAAAAGGTTGCTACGGTGGTGTCTAGATGCCCTGCCAACGCCTCCTGCACTCGTAGTGAGGCTTTGGGGAGGTGACTGGGCCATTGAAGGGGTGCAGCATGGGAAGACGCGGGTCACGATGGGGGTGGCCTGCAAGGGGGCACACGTACAATCTCATCTCCCCTCTCATGATGGCGGTCGGCTTCCTGCCTGCCGTGCCAGGGGCTGTGTCTCCTCCACAGTGCCCCTGTGCCACCCCACCCTGCCTCAGAGCCAGCCTGAGAGGGACTGAAGCCTCTACAAACTGCAAGCTGAAATAAACTTTTCTTTCTTTAACTCAAGTACGGCAGATATTTTGTCCCGGTAATGAGAGAGAGGTGATATATGTAAAATATTAGACACCCCGAGGAAATCATTTGTGAAACATTTTCCTGACAGCCTGCTTTGAAAATTTATTGTTTCCTGTTTTTTTACCCACATCCTTTTGAAGTAGACACAGCAGTCATATCATTGTATCACAAATTCCATGCTATACTGACAGTCAAAGAATTCATGACCTTGGCAAATGTCACATAGCTTTAAAAGGAAGTACTAGTATTTAAAAGTAAACCACAGCATTGAGATTCAGTCCTACTCCAGAAAGAGTTGCCATCATCAAGACACTAAATAATAAGAAATGCTGATGAAAGTGTGAGCAAAAAGGAGCTCTTCTACATTACTGGAGTGAATGTGAACTACTCCAACCACTCTTGACATCAGAATGGACAGTCCTCCAAAGTTTAAAACTAGGAATTGCATTGGACCCAGTTGTGCTCTTCTAGGTATCTCCCTGAAGGACGACATACTGAAGATATTCTATTACCAGGATACATGCACACAGAAAGTGAATGTACCTTGAGATGATAATGTTAAGTGAAATAAATCAGACACACAAGCTTGAATATTTTACAGTTTCTCTTATACAAGAAGCCAAAAATATAAATAAAAGGAAAAATAAAAGATGGGAATAAGAAATAAGGGAGAAGATCTTTTTCAAATGAGGAGACCAAGAAATGGAGGGAGTATGGGGAGGGAAGAGGAGACAGGAAGGAGAAAACAATTAAGTAAGGTGTACTCTGTACATGGACCAACTCACCATGAGTCCTGTAATCACTATGTACTGCAAATATCTAGTAGTAGAAATTAAAATTGAAGAATATCCTCTAACTCTGAGCTTACTTTAATTTGCCAAGCTATTATTTGCTTAGAGAAAGTAGACCGGAAAGCATGGTAAGTCAGTCAGGCTGTTTCGTGCTTGGAGGAAGTAGTGTTGATTTCCACTGCACTTGCTGCATGGTAAAAATGGACACTGTGTCTCCC
>PVIR01010724.1:18781-49521 GCA_004026965.1 Petromus typicus | reverse complement strand
CCGGTAACCACATAACAATACTGGGCGTGGAGACCCACACCCAGCAGCAACCAGTACCACATACCACAGTGCCGGGCGTGGTGGCTCACGCCTGTAATCCCAGCACTCGGGAGGCAGAGGCAGGAGGATTGTGATGTGAGTTGGAGGCTGAGCTCAGGGCCAGCCTAAACCACAAAAGCGAGACCCTGTCTCAAAAAAAACCTAAAAACAAAAACAAAAACAAACAAACAAAAAATTCTTTGGTAGAATTTAATTGTGGTCTGTACATCATAGTGTTTTGTTAGTCTGAGTTTCCTAACTTTGTCATTACTCTGCCTTACATGAAAGGATACCCTCATTCTTAGAAAATTCACACTGAGGGTTTATTGGGTGAAGGGATCCCTGTGTCAGACTCATGCCGCTGAAGCAGCTCAAAAGAAAACACAAATGTATATTCAGGAATAGTAGTTATAGGGCCAGGGATTTAGCTCAGTATTTCCGGTGCTTGCCTTGCAAACATAAGGGCCCAGGTTCAATCCCAATAACCACATACATTACCTGAGTGTGGAGACCCACACCCATCAGCAGTGACTACCACATACCACAGTGCCGGGTGTGGTGGCTCACGCCTGTAACCCCAGCACTCGGGAGGCAGAGGCAGGAGGATTGCTGTGATGTGAGTTGGAGGCTGAGCTCAGGGCCAGCCTGAACTACAAAGGTGAGACCCTGTCTCAAAAAACCAAAAGAAAATGAATAGCAGTGATGAAGTCAGTGTGATCACGTGGTATCAACTGAGAATTCTGAGGGCCAAGCAAATGACCTCATAACTAGCCCCCCCCCGGGGGGTGATGTGCACTGAAGCTTGAGATCAACTGCTACAAACGAATTTTTTGTGCAAAAAAAAAAATCAGTAAAAGAAATAGGAAGTAATAAACAAAAAAGAAGGACACACAAGTAAAGTGTAAAGGACACACATGTAAAGTAGCATGACGTGAATTGATAAGAGAACTAGAGGGGGGAAAACCAGCTCCCCAAAGTAACCGACAGCAGGTGTCTAGGTCACAGTAGCCTCCACTCACAAGGCATAGGACCTGCACATCACCTCTCAAAAGTGCAGGAAGTCATGAGACCAAAACTCTGCACTAGTAGAACCTATTTTTAAAAAACTTAAATGGCAGTATGTCTAGGTATGACTCTCAAATCAGTGTCTCATCCCCAAAACCTCCCACCTCAACCTCAGAGGCCCAGCTTTGGAGATGTCTTTGGGTCTGTCCCGAAAGCTGTACATTTACCATTTGTCTTTGCTTCTCAGTAAAGGGTTACCCTCGAGTTCGACCTTCACCTTGGAAGAGGGGACCATCTACTTGACTGCTGAGCCCAACGCCATGGACATGCAGGATGACAATGCCTCTGTGCTTGACGTCTATTTAGTAAGTAACTTGTTTTTAGTTTCATTGCCTCCCCGTCTGGTTTACAAGTGGAACAGACTGTGGCCTACTGAGGCCCAGCACTGTGATATGTGTTTCTGATTGCTGGTGGGCGTCAGTCTCCGCGCCCAGCGCTGTTTTATGTAGTTACCAGAGATCAAACCCGAGCCCTATGCTCGCAAGACAAGCACCAGAACCGCTGAGCTAAATCCCCGGCCCTGTTTATATCACCTTTAACTTAGGCAGATTTAAGCCCATGTGGTGGCGCATAACTGTAATCCCAGCATTAAGGAAGTTGAAGTAGGATTGCAAGCTCCAATCCCACCTGGGTAACTTTGTGAGCCCTTGTGTTAAAATCGAAAAGTCAGTTAGAAAGGGTTAGGGTGTCACTCGGTGTTAGAGTTGCCCCTGTGTTCCTCCCAGCACCGCAAAGATAATTTCAACCAAAATGATGTCTGCTCATCAGATAATATGTAAAATCTTCCTGTCAGGTTTCGTCCACACAGTGTGTGCATGTGAGTGAGGGCAATACATAACACTAAAAGCATTCGGCAGATACTTGTGCCATGAGCTGTGCTGACGCATTTCGAGCAGGTTCCACATGCCCCGCCACCTCGCCTGCTTTCAGAAGGCCGCTCCCTGTGGACTCCCGGGCTCTGAATCATTCCCAGATGTTCCCATCAAGAGGGGGCTTTTGAAGATGACCGAGGGTGTTTTTCCTGTTGAATGCTGAGCTGATGACACAGATTAGGGGCCTTAAGAGAACACAGCAGCGCTGAGCTGCCACGCAGATATAAAATGGGCAATCACCAGGCTGCACAGTGGACCTGGATTTCCTTTTTTGAAGGGTCCCGGTACCTTCTGGCACAGGGCAGTCCCTGCAGCTGTTACTTCAGTTCCTGAGGCAGCTCTTTGTCAGATGCAATTCGCTGTCAGTGGAAAGAAGCCACCAGCACAGAGAAGTGGGTGGACGTGCCCTTCGGAGGGACGGTGCCGCTCAGTCTGTACCTGCTTCTAGTTCCGGCCCTGGGCTGTGCACTTCCACATTCACATCCTGTCAGTAACAGGTGCTTTCATCGTCTCCCTCGGAGCCTTGGCGCGGTGGCTATGTGAAGTGCGCAGCTGGCTGTGTGGGTGCAGGGGAGGAAAGAGTTAAGCTGTTTTCTGGCCACAGCAGTATTGGAGAGCAGCGCTCCTGGACAGCTTGATTATCTAATGTGTTTCTGGGTGGTTAATGATACTCTTTGATCACGGGAGGAAGGATGGCAGAGAAGTGAAAATGATTAACAGCTAATCCTATGAACTGTTCGATATGAGGAAAGGCTGAGAAAATAAAGAAGAAAAACACTCTCAATGAGAGTCAGAGAAAATTCAGTGGAACTTTTTGGCAGGAGAGATTTAGTTTGTGGACTCAAATCTTTGGCCCTGAGGTCAGTGACTTAGACGTGAAGTCGTGGGCCTGTGTATCCCTTTCTTGTCCAGGGCAGCATTGCTACTGCAGTGGGCTGCGGATTCATTTGAGAGCTGTTCTATGGTTCTTAGGAGAGAGCTGCCAAAGATGCTGCTCAGGTATTTGGAGAGTTTCATGAGCAAAACAAAAAGGAAGTACCATGTTCAACACCCCATGAGAAACGGTGGGGAAGTACCGTTCCTTCCCACCATGTGAGGACATTGCTGAGGACTGCAGCAATTTCCAGAGGGGAAAACGGGGTTCTTGGGTGATTCCAGGATTGCTTAGCCCCTTACATTACTGACCGAATAGTATGTCTAAAATGTGTGAAAGAGCCAAAACGTGGGACTCCCTTCTCCCTGAGCCCCACGGCATCTATAGTAATCCTTGTCCTTGAAGTAGAAATGGCACCAGGTTTAGTTGAAGGTGGAAACCTGACAGTCTGGATTAGGAAGGAGGGCGCCTGTGGGACTCTTTTTCACAGCATTAAACTGTTGCTGGAGGATTATCTTAGAGAACTGCATTGCACCTATGAAGGCCTATGGTCCTGGCGCTCTAGTTAAATTAGCCCTGAGCTATGGACTGAATGGCATTTTGCAAAGCTGTGGTACTTGGAGATTTTTTCCGTTATGTCCTAGCTGGGCGGAGTCCTGGCCTCGAAGGCCTGCTCGATGTGCTTGTGTGAAAGCTGTTCCTGCTCTTCGGTTTGCCCGGGTCTCCTATCTGGCCCAAGCCCCGTGAATTGCCCTATTATTTTCTTTCCGTACTTCCTAAAACTGGCCCCTCTCCCTTCCCCTAGCCACATAGACTGTCCCTATTGCTTCTTTCTGGTTTCTATTCCTCATCTTCCTTGTCACAGGAAGCCAGTGTTTACTCCTGAGCTCTTCCGACTCTAGGGAGAAGAGCATCTGGGAAGCATGGACTCTGGGTTGAAAACTTGAGCCCAAGGAGCCCCTTAGCCTGCAGGAAACAAATAGCAGATGAGGAACGCTGAGAATTTTAGGAAAATGAATTCAAGTCACATTCATGGACCGAGTGAATAGGACTGTCTTTGTTCCTATCACTTCCTCTCTTGGGCTCTGAGCAGAATGGAAAAGTGCTTAAGGATGGTTCATTTCATAAACACGAAAGCCCAGCGTGTGTGTTGGACGGCATGAGGGGCCAGGGCTGGAGATGGGGGCCTGGCTTCCCCAAGCTTTGTGTCTGCCTATGTGAGTCTCAATGTTGCCAAAACAAATTACCACAGTTTGATGGCTTTAGCAGCAAAAATGCATCGCCCCTAGTGTGGAGGCCAGGCATCAGGATGTGGACAGCACCCTGCTCCCCGCAGTCTCCAGGGTCCCTCCCTGTCTCTTCCAGTTGCTGGGGACTCCATGTGTCCTCCTTCCCTTTCCTGGTCCTCATCTCGGCCTCCTGGTCCTCCTTGGGGCTCTCTGCTGGCCTGCTTCCTCTGAGGATAGCTGTCATTGCATGACAATGCACTCTTCTCCATTAAGGCCTTGCTGAGCTGATCACACCTTCAAAGACCCTCTTTAGAATCACTTTCTGGGGCCAGGATGCAGTGGCACAGTGCCTGCCTCATGAGCCCAAGGTCCTGAGTTCAGTCCCTGGAACCAAAAAAATAAAGTCCTCTTCTGAGGTCCCGGAGATGGGAGACTTTTCCGGGAGCACTGTTCCCCCTCACGTGGCTTCCTGAGGGCCTGGGAGTTGCTCCTTTGCATAGAAGGCTCCAGTGCCCACTCCCTTTCCTTCTAGTTAAGTTACTGTGGCAGGATGCAGATGTTTCCACAGTACTTTGGTTTCCGCACAAAAAAGTGCCAGTTAAATGAGGGTATTAACAGACACAGTTCCTTGTTGGGACTTTAATGTGTTAGAAGTGGAATCTCTAGGCCAGGTGTGGTGGTTCACACCTGTGATCCCAGCACTCGGGAGACAGAGGCAGGAGGACTACTGTGAGTTCAAGGCCAGCCAGGGCTGCAGTGAGTTCAGGGAGAACCTGAACTACAAAGTAAGAACCTGTTTCAAAATAACTAAAAAGTAAGTAAGTAAATAGAAATAGAATCCCTGGGGATGGACCGGGCCATTGTCATTTGAAGAAGTTCCCCGCACAGAGCTGAGAGCCACTGAGCTTGTGCAGGGGTCCTTTAGTTCTGAGCACCCTGTAATTCCTCTGTGCTACCGAAGGGGACAGTTGTGTCCCTCCCTCAAGTTCCCTAAGAGAAGTGGCAGTTAGAAAGAATCAAGGGCACTTTTCCTGTGGTTTAGAAGCAAAAGGAAAACGAGCCCAACCATCATAAGCAGGTTGAGAACTGGGCTTGTCCAGCTCCCACTTTCAGTGAACACTGCTGCCATCTACTGGTCGGAAGACAGCGTGCACTTTCAGCGGGGTGGGGGGGGGCTTATTCTTCTGAGTCGGGGCGTCTGCGACCTTCTGCGGCGAACCCAGGCTCTCCTCACAGTGGTGAGCACAGTGGGGGCTGATCTCACTCAGATCTAAGCGCGCCCTGCTCGTCCCTCAAGCCGGATTACGCCTGAGTCTCTGAAAGGCCCTGTGTGGCATGATTCAGCACAGAATGCTATTTCTACTGCTTTCACCGAAACCTTACCAAAGCATCAAGTACAGGGTGCGGAAGTCCCTGCTTAGCTTACAGCCTCTGATGGCCCCTCAGTCACAGCACGTCCTGTCTCCAGCCTCCAGGTGATTGAGGCCTCACAAGAACATGGAATGAAATACAATAAAATGCAAATTCTGAGTCTTTAGGGAAGAAAAGCCTTTCTGAGCCCCAGAGTGTACTGTACTGTACTGGTTTGCTACTGTACTGTACTGGTTTGCTGAGGCTTCCCGAGGAGCCAGAATAAGCAGCTTACACAGCAGAGGTTTATCTCAGAAGTTCTGGAGGCAGGAAGGTCAAGGTCGAGGTCAGCAGGTTTGTTTCCTCCTCAGGGCTATGAGCCACGCTTCTGACCCAAGCCCCGCTGTCTTTGTCTTGTGCCTGTGTACAAGCTCCCAATCTGTGTCAGGACACCAGGTCGCTGAACTCAGCCTTGACCTCTGACTTCATTCTGACCCTGTGACCTCCCTGTGTCTGACGAGGTCAGTGCTGAAGATCTGACAGTAAAAACCTGCACGTAGGATTTTAGGAAGCCACAGTTCAGCCCTCAGCAGCTGCTGTGCTCTTGCGCAAAGGACAGTGCTGGGAGCGAAGGAAGCTCGGTGGGGTTGGAGATTCAGCTCCTGTGCTTGGGCGCCCTGAGCCGTGGGCACCTTGTCCCTGTGATGCCAACCCCGTGTGAGTCCCCCTGATCTTCCAGGTCTGGCAGAAGCAGGGCCTCAAGCCATGTGATGTATTAGATGGTCAGAGAGCCGCTGGGGTGCAGTCAGCAGGAGTCCCTGGGGCCCAGCAAGCCCCCAAGAACTGTGGGCGTGCATGAATCATTGGTGCCCTGAGGCTCCCTGCAGTCTTCGGAAAACAAATTAGTCAGGAGGAATCTGCGTTGAAATATTGCCGCTGTGCTAACAGGATTGAAACGAGACACTAATCTTAAACCTGTCCTGTGGGACAGGAAGACAAGCGCCAGCTCTGCTCTCGGGCTGTCCAGATTGTTGGTTTTCCGGGGCCCTGACAACTCCCTGCAGATCGCAGGCCTGGCCTCAGCTGCCAACACGCCAACTCTCACAGAGCAACAGGACTGTACAGAGCCTGGAGGATAGCAAAGTCCTACCTTTTTTCTGAGGCTCCCTGGTTCATGGAAAAGGGTAATGCATTTCTGCTTCCAGGCCCAAATATCCAAGCCAAGGGCTAGATACAGGAAAACAAAATAAGGGCCTTCAGATCTTTGATGGCCAGAAGAAAAACTGCTGCTTTCCTCAGAGATTCTGTGGCCCATTCCAGCTGGAAAACAGAGTGAGGCCCCCTTGGACCAGACATAGAAAGATCTTGCTTCCATGGGCCCCCGGGCCCAACTCAGTGTTTTGTTAAGAAGTGGAACGTTAGCAGCTGGAAGCATGGCTCGGGGCCAGACACCTTTGCCTAATGTGTGTGACCCTCGTCCAAGCCCAAGGGGAAGAGCTGGCGGGTTGTGGGCGCTCCGTGGTACTGCTCAGAGCTGTGCACCGCAGCCACGCTGCCAAGGGTGCAGTCCTGCCTTGCGGTTCCTCTCTCCCTGAAGACTCACACCACTCTCCAGATCTGAATCCATTGGCTTAACATCATTTCAAAACAGCAGGTTGAGAACCTGTCATTTCAGCTATTCGGGAGGCTAAGGCAGAAGGACTAAAAGTTCCAGCCCAGCCTGGGCAATTTAGTGAGGCCTTGTTTTAAAATAAAAGTTTAAAAAGGGACTGAGGATACAGCTTGGTGGTAGAGCACTTGTCTTGCATTTGCAAAGCTCTGAGTTCCGTCCTGAGTACAACCCCAAAAAACAGGTAAGTTAGGAGCCTGTGCTGAGGTGACCTATGTAGGTGGTTGGACCAAGGAAGGAGATAGCACTTGCCTTCTGATGCCCGGTGTGTTATACACACAACCTTTCTAACCTAGAGTAATAAGAGGGAACACTAGATGTAAAATAAAGAAGCTAAGTTCGAAAAATTATAACTCAGAGCTCAAATTACATGATAAAGTACTGATTGCTAAGCTAAATTCCCCTTATTCCACAAAGTTCCTTTCTTTAAAATTTTCAGATTTGTTTCAGACTTTATAATCAAGTCGAGAGTTTGTGTGTGTTATTCAGTTCCTGTCTCAGTGGTCCTGGTGCTGGCAATCGGACCCTAGTGCAAGCTACACACATGCTCCGCCCACAGCCCGACACTGACCTGTGTGTTTGTGAATGTCCTGTGTCCGCGCAGAGAGCGGTTGATCCCTGCTGGCTGTGGTAGTGAGCGCCAGCAGAGGCAGGAGGATTCCTTGAGTTTCAGAGTTCAGGAAGCCCCAGCAATATAGGAAGAGCCTATCTTAGTCACTTTCCGGGTCGCCGAGGCGCAGTGCCTGACACCCACAGAGGAATGTTGGAGAAGTTTTGTTTCATCTCAGTTTCAGAGCTCTCAGTCTGTGGACAGTTGGCAGGACTCGGAGAGAAACTGCCCCGTGGGCAAACCTGGACAAGGAGCAGAGAGAGAGGAGCTGCCTCTTCTGACCAGGCCCCACATGAGGTAGCTTATTTACCTATATAACAAGCCTCTGATAGAGCCCCCATTATGCAGTTCCCTCCTGACCCCTCCTCTGAGCAAATGAGGCTTTGAGGGGCCATTCTAGACCTAAACCATAGCAGAGCCCATCGCTTAAAGAAAAAGTTTATCCCTACACTACTCTACATGATAGGGGATGTTGCTCCCATTTTACAGGTGAAACAAATGAGGCCAAAGAAAAGGTAACTTGTATATTGTCACATGACCGAAACAGGAAATTAAGCGCTTAGCAGGCAAATTATTTAAATACAGGCTGACCAAAAATTGCATATTTTTCATTAATTTCTATAAGATAACAGCAGATATAAAATCACATTTCTATCAAATTTATTCAGTAATGTTTCTGTGCATGGTATATCTTGAAACATTCAATATACACAGCAGTGGTACAAGGTGGACAGCAGTATCTAGTCTCTTTCCAGATTCTTTTTGCAGTACTGTCTCTCTTTGAATCATGCACTTCATACTGCCATGTTGGGCTTTCCTTTTCTTTCTGAGTTGTAATTTTAACAAAGTGTCTGCCCACTAAAAGCAATGCAGACGTCGATGGTGCATGTCTTGGTTGACGTTTCACTTTCCCATATCTTTCAATTATTTGGTTTATTCAGCCCAATTTAAGTTGTAAAGGACTTTTTCAACCTCCTTGTTTTAAATAAATAACAAATGAGTTCCATATTGTTTTATCCAGAAGATATGTATTTTACAGTAAAGTTTTTCTTCGCTTTTTCATTACAGGATAGCTTGTTAGATGTTGGTCAATTCTTTCAACACCATCCCTAGATTTATTACACTCATTGGCCACTATTGGAATTTTTAAAATTTTGTTTCTTCTTTCAAGTTCTATCATTTCTGTCTTATGATAGTTGACAATAAGGAGATGTCTCTTTTGTCTTTCCACTTCATAAAACATATTCCCTCTCTGATAAGCGAGCATTTCTCACTTCTTCAATTTTTTTTCTGCAGATGTTGTGGCTCTTACTTCCTACTCCAGCTCTGTGTCCCAAACATGTCCATTTGTATTACAAAAGATTATAGCAGAGTTCTAGAGGAGTATAAAAACTTCTCATACATATATTGCATTATAGCACAAAATTATAGGTTATTTTCACAAATAAACATGAAATAACTAGGGCCCGGGGATTTAGCTCAGTGGTTCCAGTGCCTGGCTTGCAAGCATGAGGTCCTGGGTTTGATCCCCAGTAACCACATGCAACAATACCAGGTGTGGTGACTCACATCCACCAGCGATACTTCAATGTGGAGCGTGGTGGCTCCCACCTGTAATCCCAACAGTCGGAGGCAGAGGCAGGAAGATTGCTGTGAGTTCAAGGCTGAGTTCAGGACCAGCCAGAACTACAAAATGAGACCCTGTCTCAAAAAACTAGTTATCAGATTTCACTAGAAAAATACATCAAAGGCAAATATAATGTTCTACATGAAAAAGACTACAAAAATAGTTAATAGAAAATAAACAGATGTGCAAGTGTATCTCATGCAAACAAAAATTGGCTGCTTGAAATGGCACCTGCCTGAGTTATGCTCGGGACAGACATGCATGGTTAACAGGGTTATACAGTGTTTATCTGCGTAGACTGAATGTGGTGTCACACATGGCTCAGGATGCTGTCATGGACTTATGTAGCTGGCTCTGGTTTTACCTGTTGACCCTTTTAGGTTGAAATTTGCTGACATGTCCTTACTGCCCAGCCCCAAGGCTGTTGCCTGGGAGTGAGCGCAGCAGTCAAGAGTTCGAGGCTATGTCTCATGGTCCTGTTTGGCTTCCGTCCAAGGGCCCGCAGCACACGCCCAGAGCCCTGTGCGCTGGGCAGCCCGTCTCCATTGCTTCCTTCCGTGTCTTCGCAGCGTTGTGATCCTGATCAGACTGGTGTAACTAGCGTGTGGCATGCGGGGCACAGCGAAGTCATGCTGAACTATCGCTGTGAAAGCACCCCAGCCTTTTGTACCCCTCTCTCTACCTGCCCACTTTCGGAGCACTAAATCCTGGGAAAAGTATGGACGGTGTCCTCCTCACAGGACGAGTTACAAAGTGACGCCGAAGCGCCCGTCTCACGTCTGGTCTCGTGCTCTTTTTCCCCAGTAATGAGAATGCTGAGCACCCGAGCACATGGGGCGTCTGCGCAGGTGCAGGAGACGTGTCTCTACCCGGCGTCCTCCGCGGGGCCTGGCCGCGCCCTCTGCACGCACTTCGAGCCAGCTGGACTTGCAGTCTGCGAGCTGTCGGGGACCTTGCTCTGCGTGTGGACCAGCAGATGAGCCGCAAGGAACCTGCCGTCTGTCCCTTGCTGTTGCTTCTGACTGTGAGAACTGCATGAACTGTATCCAAGCTGCTTTCCCTACGATTGCGAATCACTCCTTTGGACTCGGCCGTGCCGTTTTCCCATAGACCCTGACATTGTTTCGTTTTGCATGCATCCCGTGATTAGACATAAATAATTTGCTTATATATTTTTTAAAAATCCATCCATGGAAAATGATGATGAAGTATAAATTCTGCTCTTCTCACAAAATTGTAATCTTATCCCATGTCATTTAAAGTTCAAATTGGTTTCATTTAAAGATCAGCGTACTCGGTCTGCCTATACTTTATAGAAAATTAGCTTCTATAAAGATTTTTTCACTGTTTATTAGTGAAATGGAAAAAGCAAAGCTATTTATAAAAGGCCTTATGTTGTGTACATACGTTGTCTTTGAAATACCTGTGATTAGTTTATTGCTTGTAAAAGAAATTATATAATTTATTTAGTAAATACTACTGTAAACTATAGTTTTATTGAAAGAAATAAAATATTTTGTTCTCAGTTGTGGTCATGCATTGATTCCAGTGATGCATAGTTTGGGATTGGGGGAATACTAAGGATTAAACCCAGTTTCTAACACATGAGGCAAGCACTACCAAGTGCTCTGGGGAACCTGTATTTTTTTTTTTTTTTGTTTTATTAGTTAAAAAAAGAAATAATCAAGGCATTCCCCATTTGATATGTTCTAGAATCCTAAAATCCCTGAAGCTTATGACAGAAAGAAAGATTGCCAGTCCTGAAAAAAAGACAGTATCAGGGCTGGTGATATAGCTCTGTGGTTCCGGCGCCTATCTTGCAAGTGCAAGGGCCTGGGTTGGATCCCCAGTAACCACATACCATACTGGGTGTGGAGACTCACGCCCAGCAGCAATCAGTGCCACATACCACAGTGCTGGGTGTGGTGGCTCACACCTGTAATCCCAGCACTCGGGAGACAGAGGCAGGAGGATTGCTATGATGTGAGTTTGAGGCTGAGCTCAGGGCCAGCCTGAACTACAAAGCAAGACCCTGTCTCAAAAATAAAAACCTAAAAAAAAAAAATAAGACAGTATCAGAGTCTACCCAACTAGTCCAACATGCATTCCCAAATGTCCTAGTGAATCAGTCGGTTTTTACAGTGTTATGTCGTGGTAACAAACAAACTCAAAATCGTAATCACTTTTGCCAGCAAATTTATTTGTCACTCACACGTGGGAACCAGCTATATCCCTGCTCCAGTCTTTGTATTTGTTAGTTTTCTCACCTAAGCTGATTTTCAGGAGGGAGAGAGACAGAAATAGTGTACGTGAGCCAAGTGTGCCTTTGTGTAGACAGATTTTTTTTTGCAGGAAGAAAAAGGCTATACTTTTCATCAAATTTGCAATGACATTAATCCAAAAAATGTTAAGGCCTAACTCAAAGTCCATTCCAAAGCAATGAATTTACCATCCCTAAATGTTCATTCTCACCCAGTCACCCATGGACAGACAGTCCATGGCTATTTCCGTCTCAGAAAACCCCAACACTCTTCACCCTTTTAAATCACTGAGGTATTTTCAGGCATGGTGACACATACCTGTAATTCCAGCATGCAGGAGGCCGAGGCAGGAGGATCATTGTAAGTCTGATGCCACCCTGAATTACACAGTGAGGCCCTGACTCAAAAATAATTTTTTAAGTGAGGTATGATTTACATATATGAGAGTACTCAATTATAAATTATACAGTGCAGTGAATTTGTACTTGTGTATATACCAATTTGACTATTACCTGGAACAAGATACAGAACATTTCTAGCTGCCCTGCAATTGAAGTGCCTCCCTGCCCTTTCCCTATCACTGCCATCCTCTCCAAAGTCCCCAGAGGTAACTTATTTTTTAAGGCAGAGTCTCAGTTGCCCAGGCTGGTCTTGAACTCATAGACTAAAATAATCCTCCTGTCTCTACATCCCGAGTACTCGAAGTGCAGATGTGCGTGACCACGCCCAGGACTAGGTAAAATCTTTACAACTTCTGTCACATGAATTCATTTTGTCACTTCTTGATCTTCAAGTAAATAGAATCATATAGTATTTACATTTTGTCTGATTTTTTGTTTATTGCTATATGAAATTCATTCATTTTTTTGTGTTATGGGCACATTCTTTTTCCCTGCTGTGTAACATTCTGTGTTTTAGTGTATGTCTGCTGTTGTAACAAAATATCTAAGACTGAGTAACTTACAAGGAACAGAAATTATTTCCACAGTTCTGGAGACATCCAAAGTAAAAACACAAACAGTTCAGTAATCACAAGCCTGGAATCTTGGAACACATCTGCAGTCCCAGCACTCAAGAGGCTAAAGCAGGAGGATCCCTGGCAGTTCAAGGTGAGCGTCAGCTGGAGAGTGAGTTCGAGGCCAGCTTGAACTACACAATGAGATGTTAAAAAAAACAAAACCAAAAGTTCAGGAACCTGGTCAGAGTCCAACTTTGCTTTCCAAGATGACATCCTCCAGAGTGGTCAACACTGTGTTTTCACATGGAAGGACAGAAGGGCAGAATCAGCTCCCCTAGCTCTTCAGCGAGGCATGAATCCCTTTGCTTTGGGGTTGTTTGGACCTGAGAATGTTGGGGGATTCAGTGAAGCCATGACTGCTTGTTGTATGAACATGGGACACTTACCCACTGCTCAACTGATCGGTGTCACCCACTCATCATCGAGTGTCCTTCTCCTGAAGCCGAGTGTAGTTGGCGCTTCAGCCACATCTGCAGAGTCCCTTGGAGCGGCCAGCATGTAGCATCTTCTCGGAGAAGCCCTCCCCAGAGCCTTCGTCCTGCTCCATACCGTGTTGAGATTCAAGAGGTGTCACAGTGCCAAGCCCAGAAAGGTGACAGAGGCAAGGATGAGACTCTGAACCCCAGGCTCTGAGGACAGGGCCGCAAGGCCAGGGTGCATCCTGGCTGCGTCAGGAGAAGCAGCTGCCTCCAGCCCTCGTGAGACCTCACAGACCATCTCCATTCATCCCTAACTGGACACTCTCACGTGGCACAAGTCGCTACTTACAGAAGATGCCTGGTCACTATCGCATGATGTTTTGTGTAGCCTCGTGCTGGGGAAGATGTCACACACAGCCTGGATTTTGAAGGGAGCTTTTGCAACTACAGAAAGTAAAACAGTGTGAATGTCTCAGCAACCTCTTCCGCCATTACCCTACCAACCACAAGTCAAAGGCAGAGTTAGAGCCTCTGGAGAAGCTCTCTTGCTCTCTGCTCTGTTCTGGTCCATCCAAGGCCCTCATCCATAGGGGCCTCCTGCTAACTGACACTAGCAACAGGGCCTTCACAATATCCACCCACAGAAATGCAGTCTGTCAACGAACGGCCACGCACTGCCGCTCCTCAGGCCCGGAGCTTCTCTGCCTCAGCTGCGCCCTGGAACCTCCAGTGACCTTCTGGAAAACACCAGTGACTGGTCCTGTCTCCAGAGATGGCCTTGGTTGGCCAGGGCTGTGACCTAGACATCAGGCCTTGCAGAAGTTCCCGAGGTAACTGATACAGACAAGATTCGGATACACAGGCCCTGGGTTCAGCCCCCAACACCAAACAAAAACGAGCAGGACCTCTGACTGAGCCTGCGCGTATCTTGTGTCTGACTTGCACTACAATGTTCTGTACGATACTTCCTAAATTTTAAGAATTACTTCCTAAATTTATAAATGAACCGGTTCCATTCACCAGCAGTCATCCAGAAGTGGGGCGTTTGGGAGAACATCTCTATGCCGGAGGCCCGTCTGCTGACGGGCCACTATCGCTGGCCTGACATTTCACAGCCCGACCTCGGCCACGCTATCACTGCGGTGCAGGGCTGCTGGGTGGCTGCCACTTGTCATCCTGTGGGCTTTTTTTTTTTTTTTCACCAGCAACAAGAGAAAAGTGAAGGTGTACTTGATGCTCTGTCTACAGCAGTCAGAGAAAGGCATTTGAGGAAGGCTGAGGGTTCGAGGGGTCCCGCCACTCATTCATGGCACCTGTGTGCTTCTCGCAGCGCTGGAGCATGCTCATGATTTTAATAGATCCGTGTGTGTCTATCCACATCCCACAAAGTTTTATAACCCACACAGCAAAGAGGTGAGAAGTGAAAGACCTCAGCCTACCTAGCCCAGTAATTAGCTAAGTGAGCAGAAGAAAGTTATAAATACTGCAAGAAAAAGTGCCACCCAAGAGCCACTCCCAGAACTCAGGGAATACTGGGAGGTTGAAAAGTTTGTGTTTGTGAGGCAGAGAGGGTCAGGAAGCAAACCTGACCTGGGAGGCACAGGAATGACTAACTGGAAGAAGAGGGGAGGCTGTGGCCCGAGGGACAGGCCTGCTCGCCGCCCACTGCCCCCAGAGGCCCCACTGCGGCGAGCCTGATTCCAGCCCGGAACCCCTTTCACCGGTGTCCCGAGCGTGATCACTCTCCTCACCTAGCTTTGATCTTCCAGCTGTCCCCTCTGACCATCCAACCTCTCAACTGTTTGGTCTCAAGGCCTGGTGCCCTCACACCCCCAGAAAGGGATTCTCTGTGTCCCTGTGGCACCCGGAAAGGGTCCCCTCATGCATTTATGTGGCTCTGTAAATTCTGTTAAATTATCTCTCTCTTGCAGAAGACCCTGAGCTCCATGAGACCGTGGTGATTACACCGTGGGCACCACGGCATCAGCAGCAGACAGTGCCTGGAGACAGCAATTCAGCAGATAACAGAAGTGGAAGTGGGTAGACAAGGGAATGGGTGGAATGAAAGATGGACGGGGCAGACATGGGCTGAAGGAGAGAAGAGAAGAGTTTAAAGTTGTCATCGGAGGACTGGGGAGTTAGCTCAGTGGTTCCGGCGCCTGTCTTGCAAGCGCAAGGACATGGGTTTGATCCCCGAAGACCACATACAGTACTGGGGGTGGAGACCCACACCCAGCAGCAACCAGTACCACATACCACAGTGCCAGGCATGGTGGCTCACGCCTGTAATCCCAGCACTCGGGAGGCAGAGGCAGGAGGATTGTGATGTGAGTTTGAGGCTGAGCTCAGGACCAGCCTGAATTATAAAGCGAGATCCTGTCTCAAAAAAATAAAATAATAAATAAATAATGTCATCATCAGAGAGCAGAATCCTGTAGTTAAGGGTAGCTCAGGAAAAACAATTTAAGATGACGAACTCCAGACTACAGATGCAGGTCTCTGGTGGGTCGAGCCTGCAAAGCAAAATCCAGGCCAGGCAATTCACAGTGCAAATTTAATAGAAAATTTGCTGCACAAAGGGCTTCAGTGGTGCCCCAGGAAAGCTTTCCTACTCGTAAAGAATTCACTGCAAAGATGGTAGGAGAGTGGAAAGAAGGGGGAAGTGGCTAACCCAAAACCAGGAGCTCCAAGGAATAATCGTGCTTTGAAGGGTTGGCGGCTGAAATCATGGTGCCTTATCCGAGAAAGGTGGAGCCACAGAGGAAAGCTCATGGCTGCCAGACTTGCTGCCAAAGGGCACGGTAGGAGGAAAAGGAGCACGACTCCCCTGTCTCCCCCCCACACACGCTCCAGGCGCCCCTCCTGCCTCTCCCCAGCTGAAGCTGTTTGTGCTTTGTGCTCTGTGCAGAGGGCCCACCTGAGGGCCTCAGACGTGCGAGGTAAACGCTGCACCACTGAGCTAGACCTCAGTCCAGCTGAACCTATTTTGAAGCTAAGGAGCAAGTGTTCAGGAACTATAACTTGCAGCGATCAACTCTCCTACAAAGCAGAGAAAACAACCTCGTAGCAAATATTGGGTCTCAGACCAAATAAGCCAAGAAGTAGCCCAGCAAGGAGATGTCTTGGTGCACCGCACAGGTCGGAGAAGCCAGCTCCCGGGAGCGTGAGGCCGGGGCAGGTGGATGCGTTCAGGCTGGTGGCTGGAGGCCTCGAGGCTCCCCGGTGGGCTCCAGCCGTGCGGAGAGTGCTCCGCTGAGGCCGGCAGCGAAGGCGGGGTCGCTGCCTCCAGCGCAGAGACGCTGGCCCCGGGGAAGGGCAGCGACCTTGTGGCGAAGCTCCTGCGTGAGCCTCAGGGTCCGGGCCTTTGCACCCGTCTGGGGCGCCCTGAAGCTACTAACCGGGCATCTGCCCGGCCAAAAAGCGTCCCCAGGGTGCTTTCGCTCTCCGCAGCCTCAGTGTACCACCGGCCCTCCTCACATACGCCAAGCCGGCTCCAGCGTTCGCTGTCCGCTGCGGTTTGCACAAATTATGTCACTTCGCTCTCGGGCAAACCTCAGGTTAACCTATTCACGCTAAAGACTGGAATTTTTTAGTTTTGTGTGATATGCAGATATGTTACCGAGGAAAAGTCCAGGAACAGAAATTTGAAACCCCTTCATCATATTCCTTGTCATGGGAGTTCCAAAGACGCCTCACTAAGGTTTCAAAGGTGAAGAAACTGAAACTTGATGGGGTCGACCAAAGAAGGGGCACTGAGCTCTTCTTTGAAAATTACCCAGAATTTTGAAAGAAAGCAGAGAGATTGCTGTGGATCTTTAAAGTTACGCCAGAACTGTGTTTCTGAACCCGGGGAGAGTCTACAAACTCCTAGCGGTGCAGAGAAGCAAGGTCTGGAGACAATTGGGCCTGTGGCGGCCGGTGGGGAGCTGGTAATACCGCCCTCTAGTGGATGGAAGTCCGAAATGCATAAGGACAACGCTGCGGGAGGGTCAGGCGCTCCGCTCTGGAGAAGCTCCACTGTAAGCAATGAGACTACACTTGGCTTATTGGCTTATTTCCTACGAATTAGAATTCAAAGGTGTAAATTTGTAGAGCACTTGTTAAGATGCCAATACCTTTTTAATTGACATTATTGATATATTTTATACATAATGATCATATTCAGCATTGAGAAGTTGTATGTGCACATCATGTATGTTGCCTCATGTTTTCCCATTCCCCTGCCTAGGATGCCAATATCAAGGGACTTCTGTCTATAAGGTAATCCCAAAGGGTACAACTCTATAGACCTGAAGGATGCTAACTAGTTGTGTCTCTAACTTAGCCAACTTCCTCAAAATCCTCTGGTTAATTGTTGATTAGACCAATTTCTTGTCCTTCCTGCTGGCCTCCCCTCATAGCACTTTTCTTGAGTACTAAAACAAATATCCTGGAGTGGGAGTGCCTCACATAACAGAAACTGATTTTCTCTTTTCTAGAGGCTGCAAGTCCAAGAGCAAGGTGCAAAAAGGGGTGGTTTCCTCCAAGGTCTTTCTCCTGGGCGTGCAGGTGCTTGCTGTCTTCCTGTCTCCTTCAGGCAGTGTCTCCTCGTCCCTACCCCTCCCTACCACTGAGCAATGCCCCACAGGCGTGCACCTCTTTTTCTTTGTGTCAGGACACCAGTTGTTGGATTGAAACCCCACACTGGCAATCTCCTGTGACCTTAATTATTTGTTAAAGCTTCATCTCCAGACAGGTCACTGTGCGAATACCCTGGGGATTCATATTATAGACAGATGAGTTAGGTAGAAATATTCTAGGCAGTCAGACAGGGCTGAGTCTTTGAGAGTCAGGACAAAGGTGAAACATACTACAGTGCTGCTGGAGACACATCGGCTGGAGACTGGACCTCACGATAAAGCCAAGATGACCACACCTGCATACGTCCTCAGAGAACAAACACTGGGCCTCATGCAGCCTAGATGGACAGCACCTTGGTAGGTGACCAGAAACCTCTGGACCCAGCACTTGCTAGGACAGTCTTTGTTCTTTCTACCTACACTGGTTACATGACTTGTGTCCCAACTGGACCACTGTTACCTAAGTGATCCGAGGTTAAGTAACCTAAGTAACCTAAGGTTACTATACTCATAACCGTATCGGGTGATGTCTGTGGCCCACGCTGTACCACGTGGGGTTCACTGTATAAAACTCCCCTACAGAGTAGGATCCCCAACTACCCATTTGGGACCCCTCTAGTCCTCAGGAGTTTTCCTATCAATAAATGTCTTCTGACACTCAAGCTCTGTTGTTCCAGAATCCACTGTTTGATTTTTTAGAGAACAGACGCTTGGTATATCATACAGCTAACGGACTGGGAGATAGAATATTTCATATTTCCTATATCATTAGAATTTCAACATACGAACTCAGAGGGAACACAGTTCAGTTCATTATACCTGTTGAATAATTCTTTGCTTATGCTGACTGCATATTTGTATGATTGTTTTTAACTTACTGCAAATTATGCTTTGCAAATACATCTGTCCAAACCCACAGAGTATATATTTTTCTTACACATGTCTATGTTTTGTTTTGCAGTAATGGGGATTGAACCTAGGGTTTCTGAATGAGCTAGCTTGCTTTTTTTTTTTTTTTAATTATTTATTTATAGAAAAGTTCTCAGTGACTAAGTTGCCCAGGTTGGGCTCAAACTACTGATCCTCCTGCCTCAGCCTCCCAGAGCGCTGGGACCTAATGAGTTTCTGAGGAGCTGTATTCCCTACCCAGAGCTCTCAATGTCAGAACAAGGATCAAATTCTTCTCATCTACGACCCCAACATGCCCATTCCCAGCAAATAAACCCCGGTCTTCACATTTTCTACAGCTGCAGATTTCAATAATCAGCACTTTATTTAAGTCAATGTTTCATGTTGTTTTGGAAGTTTAATCAGTTAACTGGCTGGCTCAAAGCAGCGTATCAGACCGGACTGCAGATTGGATTCAGACTCTGGTGCTGTGTTCAGTCTCCTGGGACCCACTGCGTTTCTGACCCTCATTTTAGCAGTTCACTCTCAGCAAACGTCAGGGAAGAGCGTCCTGGGCAATCTCTCTTCTCATCACGGTGGACCTGCTCCTCCCTGGAGCAGAAGTCCACTCCTCGCCGAAGTTACACCTGCAGCCTCTGAGTCTGAGGACGGACTGAAGCCGCACCCAGCGGGAAGGAGTGAGAGTTTGGAGATCTGGGGTTGTGTTATTTCCGGGGAACTGGAGTAGCTCTCGGAGGGCATCCTGGATGCGTCTAAAACTATAGGGAGCGCTCAGCCGGCCATTAGCCGGCCATCAGGAGGCCTGGGTTCTGTCTCCACTTTACGTTCAGGCAATCATTTCAGCTCTCCTACATCAGAAGAAATGCAATTGCTGGCAGCTGGCACCGCATGGATGCCGCCACACCTGCGCTGCCCGCATCCCCAGCCCCTCTCAGACCTTGGGGCACAAGGCTCCTGAGACAGCTGCCCAGTCTTGACGGGTGCTGCACCCAAGAAACCGCAGCGACGGCCCCAGACATCGTGCAGGGCAGTTTCGAAAAAAAGCAGAGCTTTTTAAATCCCCACAACCACCTCATAAGTAGAAACTTGGAACTCCACTTTAGGGCAGGGAGAGAGGTGATTTTACCACTGGTCGCCTTGGCAGCAGGAGGGCAGGATCGGGATATGGGCAGGGCCCACCAAGGGCGGTAATACAGCAGGCAACGGTCTCTTGATGCGTGGACTCCTCTTTTTGGAAACTGCCAGAGGGAGACCTCGGGGAGAACTTCCCAGTGTTGCATTATGCATTCTTCTAACAAAAACTGGAGCCCACTTTGTGCAAAGCACGGAGCTTCCCCGGAGGCCTGCACCCGGGATGTGTTTCCTGAGGTTGGGACCTCAGGGAGACTGTGGGCTGGAACCCGACCCGCAGCGCCCAGCAGCTCCCTCCTGCAGCCCTGATGCCGCGGGACTGCGTCTAGCCGGGCGCCTGCGCTCCACGGCCACCAGGTGTCGCCACAGGGCGCGGGGAGAGCGGGTCGACCGCGCAAAGGAGCAGCATGTGGACGCTCGGCCGCCGCGCCGCCGCCGGCCTGCCGCCCCGGGCCGCGTCGCTGAATCTGGCCCAGTCCCGGACCGGGGTCCTGCGGCCGGGGACGCTCCCGCGGCCCTGCAACGGCTCTGGCCTGCGTACACGGACCGCGGCGGCCTGTGCGCCACGCCTCGCAGTGAGTATCCGCTCCCGGCCGCGCGCCGAGGAGGTGCCGCGCACGCGCATGCGCCGCGCTGAGCCTGTTCCAGGCCGCGGTTGGTCGCCGCGTCTGGTCGCGGTGGCGGTGACTTCCGCTTCCCTAGAACAGAAGGACTTTTGGTCCTGCGGTGCGACCGCTGGGGCACCTGGGGCAGGCAGGGGAGGGGGGCAGGGCCGATTCCGAGCGGTCTGTGGGCGTCTCGGAGGCTGTCACTTGGCTTTGTGAGGACTTAAAGTCTTCTCGTGTGTGCTGTTAGTATAATGTAATGCTACCCAATGGGCGTACGTGTATCATACGTGTATACTTAACCTATATGTAGGGTGTGTGCACCCACACACACACCACCATGCTTTCAAGCTTGGATTTTTTGAGTGAAGTCTTTTGAGCAACTGAAAATGTGAGGGCTGGGGAGTGGCCAAGGGGTCCAGCTTTTGGAAAATTACCGAATTCTTTCTAAAATTCTGGGAGGCTGAGACAAGAGGATTGCTAGTTTGAACTTGTCCTGAACAACTAACAAGACCCTGTCTCAAAATACTATTTCTTAAAATATGCTAAGGATATAGGTCTGTGTAAAGACCTCGGTTCAGACCCTATTGCCACCAAAAAAAAAAAAAAAAAAAAAAAAGGCTGTGGATGTAGCTCATTGGTAGTGATACAGGAAAAATAGATAATTCCTGAACTGTTAGTTGTCGAATGTACTTAGTTCTCTGTCTCAGCATCAGGGAATGAAGTCATCACCAAAGCGGAAACTTAGAAGAGTCTGATTGGAAATAAGGGGAAGATCCCCTCCTGGATTCCCAGAACAGGTCCCGAATGGGTTAGTCCAAGGCTCCTTGTCAGGGGTAATCTACACAGCACATTCCCAATGTGGGTGCAACATGGTGCAAACTAGAATCACCCTATGAGATTACAAGTGCAGCCACTTGGTTAATATCGGCTCAATAGGGAAGCGAGTCCCTCAACAAAGGTACAAAGAGAGGACAAAGGCATTCTGGGAAAGAGAGGAGAGTGTGTGTCCAGATGTCTGGTGCCCCCCCCCCCCCCCCGGGGAGTCCGCTGCCTGTCCGGACCCACTGGGCCAGGTGCTGCTCATTACAGCACAACCTCAAGTTGCTGTTCATCTCCAGGGAGGTTTGTGGACTTCTGGTTCATCCTGAGTCCCCCTCTTCAGACTCACCTCCAGGAACCATTCTAATGTCTTTATTTTTTTTATTTGTAAAGAACCCAGTTCCTGTCTGTGTATTTCTTTCTACCTAACTTAGCCGGCTGTGATAGTAGAGGGCTTCTGGGTTTTATTCCCAGCACACACCAAAAAAGTCTGTTGATAAAGACTTTCAGTTCTAGGAGACGGAGGTGTTGTCATGGTAGAGGATACTGTGTGGCCTGCCAGGCTAGGGGTTTGTTCCCCTGCATTTGAAAGAAAACAAAAATATCAGACTTCCGCCCCCTGGCTGGGAAAGGGTAACTCGCATGTGACCGACTCTTCCACAAAAAGTGCCCATCGAAGCCATGTCACACATGAGAAGAGTCCAGGATGTAGCTCTGTGGCACCACACCTACCTCGCACGCACAAGGACGTGAGTTCAATCTCCGGTACTGAAAATAAATAATAAAATGTTAAAATATTTTTATAAGTGATGGGACAGTACCAGAAACTAAGACAGCTAGGATGGGAAGGGCTGGCGTCCTGAGGAGAAGGGAAATTCCTCACCCCGACATTCTCGTCCTTGCCCCTCATGTTCTGGGCCTGATCGGGTTCCTGGGCTGGTCCTACCTCCTTTATGGCACAGGCTGTGGAGCCAGTCCCTGCCTGTCCCAGTCCCTGCACTTTCACCCCCATTTCTCTGTGGCTTCTGGGCACCCCCCGTCGGGGCTCTGGTGTCCCCGTCTGTACAGTCCTCGCACAGGTCCTCGTTATCCTCAGATCCAGGGCTTGTGCAGGCGCCGACTCTCTGAAGTTTCTCTGTTCCCCAAACAGCGCTCCGGGCACTGGGCACTCACGGTGCCATGTTTGGAGCCTGTGGAGCGGGTTCCCAGCAGAGCTGCCTTCTGCCTGTCTCAGCTGCCTCACAGTGTGAGCGAGTGGCCTTGTTTACCCCAAAGGCCAGGAGGCCCTGGGTTCCATCCCCAGAACAAGAAGGAAGAAAGGGAGACAGAGGGAAGGAGCAGAGCGGAGTGGCCTGCACGTGCAATCACAGCATCCTAGGAGGCTGAGGCAGGAAGACTGCAAATTCTAGCCTAGGGAGACCCTTTTTAAAATTAAACATTTTAAAAGGCTGGGGTTGTAACTCAGTTTCCTAGTACCACAAAAACTGATTAATTAAATGGGCCCAAGGCTAGTGCCGAAGAAAGCGCAGGAGGGCAGATACACTGTGCCTAGTTATGATGCGGTTGTTCCCATTAGTGAATCTGCAGTAAACAAAATAATGTTTTCTGTCCTTCAACAGAAACACACATCAAGCAGGTTCTCCTTCGTTCCATTGGTGAAACTGTTCTCAGCAGAGCTTTGCAGGCGTCTAGCCCTGTGTTCCTCTAGGAATAATACGCTAAGTGGGTGTTTTACCGCTTTCTAGGACCTGACTGTCTTGAATGGCGGTAGTGCTATACTGCCCTTCTGGGTCCTCAGCCCCGCTGACCGAGTGCATCTACCGTGTACACCGACCGAGCCCAGGGCCCAGTGGGTAGACTGAGAGCAGGGCACTGGCTGGCCTGCTGCCCTCTTCCCCATTGGAGCTGCCCCTCTAAATACCTAAGCCCCCTCTGCTCACCGTCCGCTCCACACCTGTCCTCTGAGTTCGACTGGGTGACGCAGAGATCTCTGACCACTGATGTGGCGGCCAGAGGACCTTTGGAGGCCGGAAACCTTAGCCCGACCTCTTCACCCACTCCAGCGCCCACTGGGCCTCCCCTGCTGGCTCCTTCCCAGAGCCCGGCTGCCCCCCAGGCTCCCAGCCGCACCTCCCGACACCCTGTCCTCAGGCAGCACCACTCTGCCCTGCTCTGTGCCCCTCTAGCCAGTCAGTGGGTTCTGACTGGCACAGCCTGGTGCTCGCCTCACCTGGTGATCACCTGCCCAGTGCAGAGCGCAGCACGGACGGTCTCATCCTGTTCGCAGGTGTCAGCAGCCCCAGCCCTCATAGGAACTTCAACACACTTCCACCCCTTGCAGGTTCTGTGCTCTTCTAAATCATTTTCCAGAAGTGTTTGGATCCTCCCTGACCCCCGACCCCACCTCAAACAGAGTAGCCAGCGGCCGTGATGACCGGTCAGACCACCGAGTGGTGGAAATGTCCTCTGTGCCACCAGCCGCATGTGTGTGGCCAAGTACACCTGAAATGTGACCGGTACCACTGAGGGACTGATTTTATCTCTATAAATTTAAATTTAAGTAGCTGCATGAGACTCACAGCTATCCTATTGGATATCACAGGCTAATAGAGAGACTGGGAAACTCACTGTAATGCATTGAGAAAGGTGAAGAAGAATTTCCAGCACATAATCTAGCCAGGCCTAGTGGTGCACACCTGTAATCCCAGAACTTTCAGAGGATAAGGCAGGAGACTCGAAAAGTATGAGCCCAGCCTGGGCAACAGAGCAAGACCCAGTAAAAATATTAATTAGTCTTAAAAATGTCCTGGGGTGTAGCTCAGTGTGAAGCCCTGGAGTCAGTCCCTAGTATTACAGAAAACAAAAGATTGTTGAAAAACTAAGACTGGCAGCATGTGCAGAGCCCTAGGTTTAATCCTCAGCTCTTAAATAAACAAATAAATGTCCCATGATAAATTTTTTTTTTGAGATAATGTCTCACTTTTGTAGTTCAGCCTTGAACTAACAGCAGTCCTCCTGCCTCTGCCTCCCGAGTGCTGGGATTATAGGCGTGAGCCACCATGCCTGGCACTGTGGTATGTGGTACTGGTTGCTGCTGGGTGTGAGTCTCCACAGCCAGTGTGGTATGTGGTTACTGGGGATGGAACTCGGGCCCTTGTGCTTGCAAGACAGGCTCTGGAACCACTGAGCTAACTCCCCGGTCCTCCCATGATAATTTTTTTAGTCCTAGGGAAAGAGCCTTCAGGCCTTTATACAGAGCTATCATACCCAACCCTTTCTTACTTTTTATTTTGAAACAGGGTCTTACTAACTTACTAAGTTTCCCAGGCTGGGCTTGAACTTGTGATTCTTCTGCCTCAGCTTCCCAGGGTGCTCAGATTATAAGCATGGGTTACACTTTATTGCAGAGGTAGCAATATATATACCATAATTAACTGAAAAATGGTAATGTAACATTCTTAACTTTGGCTTGCAGAGTTACTACCTCAACCACATTCCAAGTGGTGAAAAGCAGAGTGTCCACTTGATGCATGTAAGGAACTCAGGAACTTTGAGCAACACAAGGTAAGATTAAAACACCTCTCACCAGGCCGGGGGTATAGCTTAGTGGTACCATTCCTACCTTGGAAGCACAAGGGCCTGAGTTCAGTCCGTGGTATTGCGATTGCACACACACACACACACACACACACACACAATTTCTTTCACACTACAGAGATCTCTTTTGTCCTTCCCCTCCCCCTCCCCCTCCCCCTTTCCTCCCTCTCCGGATGGAACCTGTTTCTCTCTAAGACCAGCCCTGACCAGCATTTTGCACATCTCTAAGGACCAGACACACGTTATCTCTCTCTCTGCATGATCTCTCTCTCTCTCTTTCTCTGTCTCTGTCTCTCTCTCTCTCTCTCCCTCTCTCTCTTTTGCAACAGAACCAGGGATTGAACTCAAGACCTCGCACTTGCTAGGCAGGAAGAAATACCACTGAACAACATCCTCAGTCCAGTTACACTATCTTTAATGCAGTAATGACACATTGCATAGCTGAACCACATCCTTTAACATTTCCCTACTGTTGGACCTTCGGATTGGTTCCAGAATGCTGTCATTTCTTTAGTATCCAGGTCAAGGTGGGCCACCCTTCTCTACCAGACAGAACCAAGAGTGCAGTGGCTCAAAACAGTAATGGTTTGTATCACCCTCTGCAGGCTGTGCCCGGTACACAGCGTACAGGCGGGCAGGTGTGGCATGCGCCCCTGACCCCTCTGTCTCCACTTTCACATCAGTGCACATGTGTCTTCCTCACTATGGAGGTCAAGTCACCCTGTCCATGCTCCATTTAGCAGAAAGGTAGAAAAAGACTTGTCCCTCACCCCCATTCCAGAGGGCTCGCTGCAAGGAATGCTGGGAGTTTCATCTTGTGAGTGTCCTGAAAGGAAAGAGAAGGAAGCTGGGCAGTTGCCTTGAACTGCTGCCATCTGCCATCTGCCCTCTGCCTGCGGGACCCTCCTTCCCAGCACAGGTACCTCAGCAGCAAGGGAGTCAGGCAAGGGCGCATTCTGTCACAGAGGCCACCTTGGTGTCCAAGGAGCCCTCTCTCGGGTCTGGACACACACAAACAAAGACAGACACACATAGACACACAGACACACAGGCACACACACACTCACTGACAGCAGTGGGGCAGGATAACTGCAGTAATAAGACACACACACACACACACATATACACACATACACACACACACACCACACTCACTGACAGCAGAGGGCAGGATAACTGCAGTTATAACTCCTATTGGGAGAAGAGTCACCCCCTCGCCCATGGCATTGATGGCATCCGACTGGAAAGTCCGGGGACACCTCGCCCTGTCCTCTGAGCCCTGGCTTCACCTCTGTGCAGCTCCACCTTGTCTGTTGTCCCCTGGCTGTGGGGAAGTGGCAGTGGACAGTCTTGCCAGCCCACTTCTTGGCAGCAATAATCTGGGGTTCCATAGGCTATTTTAAGGCTCGTGAAGGCTCACCTGGGCCAGACTTTTTTCTTTGCTCATAGGATCTTCCTCAAAACTTGGTAGGCTTCTGATCTGTCAGCACCAGCCAGTTCTGGGAGTCAGTAACTGCATCCTAGACCTTCCCTGGGTGGAAGCCTCCAGAGCCCCTGTATGTACTTTTTTGCATGCACCATGCCCAACTCTCTAAACATACCCTGAGGTCAGAAAAAGAGAAGCAGTAAGCCTGGGGACTCCCAGGGCCCTCAATTTAGTTTTTGCAAAGGTTTTCTGGCTTAACGGAACGTCTTCGTGTCCAAGGCCTTAGACTCCTTTGGCTTTCCCACACCAGGCAGCTATGAAATGCTCACTTTCACTCCATCTCCTTCAAATGTGCCATCTGTCCTTGGCTTATCATTGTTTGTCACACCTGCCAAACAAACCAGGGAGCCACCCACAGGCAGGGACGTTCCAACTGACCAGCTCTGCTCCACGGCTGTAGCCTGGCCTTGCAGGTTGTCACAGACTCTGGACTGATGGCAGGCTGTGTGTGGCTCACAGGTCCCGGGAGCCGTGGAGCTTCCCACCGGCTTGTCCTGTCTTCCTGACTGCACCAAGCCCCAGAGCCCACCCGCAGGCTGTACATTTGGGTATGTGCTTTGGCGGCCAGCACGTCCAGCCCGGCCTCTGCACCACAGACCTCTGTGGCTCCGTGGTGATGAGTAATTCCCTTGCAGATGGCCAAGTCCAGCTCCCTCCCCTCTGTGAAGACCTCTTTGTCCTGCAGTGGAGTCACTGTGCCATCAGATGTGTCCGCCGTGCTCCTGGCTCTGGATTTGATGCTGGGTCAGGTGTGTCCCTCTTGTGTTCCCAGGTTCCTCTGCACACACAGCAGCCAACCTCTCCCATTTTCTTCCTCTTGCCCTCAAAATATCCTCACGCTTTAGCAGGCCAACCCATCCCTCAGAGAACAGCCCCCACCACACCAATCACTCCCAAAGCTGCTCCACACTGTCCCCTTGCTGTAGGGGATGAGCTGGGCAAAGGATAGGCAGATAGCAAGAGATTATGTCTTGTGTTGTCTCACACCACTGGTGTCTTACTTTCACCCCTGGAAACTCATATAATGGAGATGTTTTGTGTATGTATAACCTACAGATATATTCTCTATAAGGGCACAGAAATTCTTAGGTCAAGTGTAAAATAAAATACATGAAAAGCCTCACATGCTAATTAGACAACCACTTACAAGTGCAGAGTGAAAAATGCAAGATGCTTCACCTGTTATATTTAAGTGAGAATGAAACTCTAGAAGTATGCAGAAGACAATGTAGTTGCTTCTGAGAGTGGAGATTCTGTGGAAGACAGGCTCACATCTCTGTGACTCCCTCAATGCAGTTTAAATTGCTAGTCTGTGCATCGTCGGTATTTCTTGCCTATATAAACATTAAATAAATAAATGCGTGAGCTTCCTGTTAACAAAGTGGAGTTGTGTAGTAATCACATTTCTGATGGCTTTGTCCCCTCCAGCACTCTAGATGAGACCACCTATGAAAGAGTAGCAGAGGAGACGCTGGACTCCTTGGCAGAATTTTTTGAAGACCTCGCAGATCAGCCCTACACCTTGGAAGACTATGACGTCTCCTTTGGGGTACCTCATGGCTTATTCCCATTATTCTGTTTCCTCCCTCAGGCTTATAGCTTTTGGATGAAATCATGGAATGAGGTCAGACGATCAGCTGACAGATCAGAGTGATAAAAATGGTATTGGGTGTTGCTGAGAGCCTATTGCCTAGAGAGCAGATTCTATAGGACAGGAAGGCAGTAAAATCTTGGAGAAGATATAAAGCCTGGTTGTAGGGAAATAGGTGAGAAAAATAGAACAAAGTGGACAAGAAAGGACTAAATGCCTCCTGCATGAATTCCTTGCTTGCTGTCAGCAGTAGAAAATGCAGCAGGTCTAGCCAGAGCTTTAAAGTGGTTATGAGCTGTGCATGGTGGCCCTGCCTGTAATCCCAGCAATCAGGAGGCTGAGACAGGAAGGTCCCTGGGACTTTGAAACCAGGCTAGGACACATATTGAGATCCTGTCTCAAAATAAGCCCAAAACAGGGCCGGGGAGTTAGCTCAGTGGTTCCGGCGCCTGTCTCGCAAGCGCAAGGACCTGGGTTCGATTCCCCGGTAACCACATAACAATACTGGGTGTGGAGACCCACACCCAGCAGCAACCAGTACCACATCCACAGTGCCAGGCGTGGTGGCTCACACCTGTAATCCCAGCACTCGGGAGGCAGAGGCAGGAGGATTGTGATGTGAGTTGGAGGCTGAGCTCAGGGCCAGCCTGAACCACAAAGCGAGACCCTGTCTCCAAAACCCTAAAAAAAAAAAAAAAAAAAAATAAGCCCAAAACAGTAGGGCCTGGTGGTGCATACCTGTAGCCCCAGCCCTAGAGAGGCTCAAGCAGGAGGATCGCCAGAAGTTCAAGGCCAGCCTGAATACATAGTGAGACCCTGCCTCAAAAAAAAAAAAAAAATCAGTTTTCAGTCTGGTTATGAAGAGAGGCCTGTAGAGCCAAGCTGCTTGGGAACCTTCTAAGCCAGATTTGCCACCGGATCATCCTTGCAGGGATTGGAGGTGGGTGTTAGGGGCCGCCTCTGCCCTGCATCCCTCCCTACCAGGGCTGTACCTGCCACAGTGACACCAGCTCTCAGGCTAAGCTGTGCTGTGCTGTGCTTAGGAACACTGATTAACAGGCCAGGACAGCAATCACACAGCCTGTTCGAGGATGCGCAAAACCCCAGCTTGACTCGAGACATCTGCCGGAATGTCTCACTAGCCACAAAGGAGCCAAGTATGTTCCAGAGACTGGTTTCAGCTCACCTGTTGAACAAGTTTGAATCAGGTGACAACCTGCTCAGTGCTAAGTCTCACAGCTTCCCGAGAGTGTCCCCAGTGTGTCTCAGAAGAGAATTAGGTTCCTGAGCTTCCCGGATCCCATCATGCTCTGGTGAAGAAGGTTTTCTGGCTAGGCCCTACATCAAGAGCAGATTGCCTGAAAAGGAATAATAATAACGAAAAGCCCTCTTCATGTCATGTACTTGTAGACAATTCTAAAAGCTTAAGTAAGTGTGTACCGTTTTATTTTGGGGGCACACTTTCCAGCCTTCTGCTCTGTGGGAAGAGACTGGGATTACTTGCTGTGCACACGCAAGGGGAAAGACAAGTGTTGGGTTAACTACCTTGTATAACTTTGCCCTTCACTTTGGTGGACAGAACTCCAGTGCCTGGTCAGCAGCTGCCCTGCCGCCTTTTGAACGCCCCTACATTCGCCCAGAAATGTCCATTGCATCTTGCTGGCATTTGCTGAAGCACTGAGCTGCTGCACACAGGATATGCTGGAATGAAAGATAGCGCTCTGGTTCTCAAGGTGGTAACGTAGTGCAGATTAGGGCTGCAGGGAGCGCAGTGCCGAGGAAGTCAGAAGCACAAGAGCCGTGGGGACCCAGAACCTTCCCAGAGACACTGGAGCAGGGCGGCCTGTGCGCTTGTGTGGGCAGCAGGGAGCTGCACGAGGGTACCAGGTGGGGGATTACAAAGTCAGAGTTCAGAGGATCCTCACATTTGTTTTTGTTTGTTTTTGGTGCTGGGGTGGAACCAGGCCTTGTTGTCTAGACAGTGCTCTACCTCCAGGCTACACCCACTGCCTTCATCTGTTTTATTAACCTGCTCCTTGGGAAGGAGTGGGCCGTTCCTGTGTCCCCCACCTGGGTGGGTGTTGAGCCCAGAGCCTTTGCGCTGAGCCACATCCCCAGGTCTGTCATTTTTTATTTTGTGACAGGGTCTCACTACATCACTTGAGCTTGCAATCCTCCTGTCTCAGCCATGTAGAGTGCTGGGGTTTACAGGCATGTGTCACTCTGCCCCGCTGAAAAAATATTTGTTTTAAATAAGCTTATATACAATATATTCCTTGCCCTTTAAAAATCACACTTAGTTTGGGATGGCAGTGGCATGTGCCTGTAATCTCAGCATTCTGGGAGATGGAGGCAGGAGGATCACAAATCCAAGGCCAGGTTGGATAATTAGCTAGACCTGGTATGAAAGAAATTAAAAAGGGGAGGAGCCGGGGATTTAGCTCAGTGGTTCCGCATCTGTCTTGCAAGCACGAGGACCCGGGTTCGATCCTGGTAACCACGTACAATACTGGGCATGGAGACTCACACCCAGCAGCAGTCAGCACCACATACCACAGTGCCGGGCGTGGTGGCTCATGCCTGTAATCCCAGCACTCGGGAGGCAAAGGCAGGAGGATTGCTGTGATGTGAGTTGCAGGCTGAGCTCAGGGCCAGCTTGAACCATAAAGCGAGACCTTGTCTCAAAAAAAAAAAAATTAATGGGGCCGGGGAGTTAGCTCAGTGGTTCCGGCACCTGTCTTGCAAGCACAAGGACCCTGGTTCGATTCCCCGGTAACCACATAACAATACTGGGTGTGGAGACCCACACCCAGCAGCAACCAGTACCACATACCACAGTGCCGGGCGTGGTGGCTCACGCCTGTAATCCCAGCACTCGGGAGGCAGAGGCAGGAGGATTGCTGTGATGTGAGTTGGAGGCTGAGCTCAGGGCCAGCCTGAACCACAA
>PVIR01010724.1:0-18681 GCA_004026965.1 Petromus typicus | reverse complement strand
AGAAAGTAGGAAGGTGGTACCAGGGAATGGGAGGAGAATTAGTATGTAACAAGGGTCATTGATTCGAGAGGAAAAGACTATAGAGATCCGCTGCCCAGCAGTGCAAGTGTTCTTGACACCACTGAACTGTGACCTTGAAGACAGGGTGTAACTTAGTGATAGACTGCTTGCCTAGCACGAATGATGCCTTGAGTTCAGTCCCAGCCCACACATTAAAAAGAAAGTCAAACTAGTAGCATTACTCCTCCCCATGCTAAGTCTATCAGTTACATCGCTGCCGTGCCAGCCTCCTGCATTTAACCCACTGTCTGCTCTGGTGAAGAGCGCCCCTGGAGAGTCATCTGGGCCTCTGACTGGAGTCGAGCACAGAGAAAGGACACCCTGTCCCTCCACTCCGGTTAGGTACAGACCTTCCCTTAACACCCCATGATTCCAGAGGGGGGCCTTGGCAGTAAAGGGCTCCTTTGTGAAAGACTGTTTTCAAATAAGCACTTACCAGGCAGAGATGGGTCCCCAATCTTTGGGAATTCAAAGCTCTTCAGGAGAAAATTAAGCCCTGGAGGAGGGTGTGAGATGCTGCTAGTTACAAGCAAAGAGGCTGGAGTTACTGAGGCCGTTGCTCTCCTCCTAAAGCAAGAGGGGCCGGTAGATGGATCGCTTCCTTCTTTCTTTCCTCTTACTGGCCTTGTCACATGCAGTGCCTGAGCAGACGGCATGCTCCAGAGTTGGCGTCAGTGTTTGTAACATCCTCCACATGGCTGGGCCCACAGGCCAGTAGTGACCATTGCCAGGCCTGAAACCTCAGAGGAGACAGCAGTTGTCATTTCGTTGCCCCCACAGGGAGTAGGAGAAGCACTGAGATGTGGACAGACCTAGTGATTAGTCCTGTTCTGCTGCTGAGAGCAGCGTCCTTCCCAGCTGAGCTCCTATTTCTAAATACTAAATACTGTTTCCCGTTTTTTTGGTGCTGAGGATGGAACCCAGGGCTTTTCTCCTGCTAAGCACACAACTGCCGCAGAACTGCATTTCGAGCCCCATGAAGGCATTTCTTCATGATACATATTGCATATTTGTATACATGAACAGTAGGGAGAGGAACAGAATACAAAGAAGTTATGGCGAAGGACTGACTTTGGTTTTATTCTGTTGCACCTGAACTCTAGAGCGGTGTCTTGACAGTGAAATTGGGTGGAGACCTGGGGACCTACGTGATCAATAAGCAGACCCCGAACAAGCAGATCTGGTTGTCCTCTCCCTGCAGGTGAGTGCAGGGCCAGAATACATAATGATTAAGCTCCTTTAAAATGGGCCATGAGCCCTGTGTGGTGGCACATGGCTAAAACCACAGTGCTTTGGGGAACTGAGGCAGAGGATGGACAGTTCACACCCAGCCCGGCGGTCTAGAACTTAGTGAAACACTGCCTCAGAAATTTCTGTTAGGCCTGGGGATGTACCTCATTGCTAAGGTCCTGGGTTCAGTTCAGGGTACCGTGAAATAATTAATACTCAAAATGTGATGTCATGGACCATTTGAGATGGGTCATCCTCCGTGTTAGCATTTTTTTTTTAATGTTTTTTGTTTTTTGTTTTGAGACAGGGTCTCACTATTGTAGTTCAGACTGGCCTTGAACTCACTATGAAGCCAAGGCTGGCCTCAAACTGAGGGCCACCCTCTTACCTCAGTCTCCCAAGTCCGCGTGCCACCTTGCCCAGCTCCTAGGGTTTTACAGCTGTCTTGCACTGGGCAAGCTTTCCTCTATTACGTAACTTCTTTGCTGATAACCTGGCTACAGTTAGCAGGCCTAGGATGTTAAAAGCTCCAAAGAGAAAAGTTTATAACTCTTCAGAACTTAGCCGAGACAGTTTCTGTGATAGAGAAAGTGATCAGTGCTCAGACGCTAGGAGTTTAACTCCGTGGTAAAGCTCTTACTCAGTCAGTGTCCGTGGGGCTCTGGGTTTGTTCGCTAGCACAGCAAAATCAAAGAAGAAAAGCTCATTTTCATGTTGCAGCATCTGAGCAAGGTGTACTTTGTCCTCAAAGCAAGTTAGAGTTTGTCCTTAGCGTCTCAGCCAACGTTCCTTGAGTTCCCTTGGCAAGGTGGGCCTCTGGCCTGGTGAAGGCAGAGCAGTGGGCACAGTTGCTTCTGCACAGCTACCATCCCTCCTGCCTTTCCCTTAATGTGCTTTCGGTCTAGCAGTAAAAGCTTGTGTTCAGTCAGCACCTCAAAGCCAGGAGCCTGCAGCTTGGCTGCTACTGAAATGGTTGGAAGAAAAGGAAAGAGAAGCATTCACCGAAGGCCTTCACCCATCCTCCAGAGAGAGCTTTTGGACAGGGCACTGGGAAAGGCAAAAATATAACGAACGTGGAAGTCTCTGAAAGACTCATTGTATTGGCAGCTTTTTTTTTCTTTTTTTTAATGTAGCAAAAGGGCATAGCACAGTGTACTATAGCTTGCTTGCCTAGTGTGTATGGAGCCTTGGGTTCATCCCCAATACTAAAACAAACAAAACTCTAGAAAAATATACTACTAGGTAATTATGACTTTCTAGAACTTCCAAGGTATTTTCTTAACATTTGAAATTAATGCGGAACTGGGGCCAGGGATATAGCTCAGTGGTTCCGGCGCCTGTCTTGCAAGCGCAAGGGCCCGGGTTCAATTCCCCGGTAACCACGTACATTACTGGGTGTGGAAACTCACCCCAGCAGCAACCAGTACTACATACTACAGTGCTGGGCGTGGTGGCTCACGCCTGTAATCCCAGCAGTCAGGAGGCAGAGGCAGGAGGATTGCTGTGATGTGAGTTGGTGGCTGAGCTCAGGGCCAGCCTGATCCACAAAGCGAGACCCTGTCCCAAAAAAAACCTAAAAAAAGAAATTAATGCGGAACATTAAAAGGAAAATCTACTGAGTCCCCACTGTTATCACAGCTACTAAGTAAAAAAGTATTCTGCTTTTCTCATTTGTCCAAAATATTTTTCATTTGGGCATGGTGGCATTACATGCCTGTAATCTCAGCATGCGAAGGCTGAGGCAGGAGGATTGCCATGAGTTCAGGGCCACATGCTCAAACTGGACTGAGATATATGTATATTTTTCAAAGGTGTTATGGTTTACATGCAGAATGTTCTCCCAAGTCTCATGTGTGCAGGGTGATTGGCCTTAGAGGCGCTGTACTCGTGGTGGATGTACGGTGGGTGAGCTCAGGGCGAATGTGCGGCTTGGAAGAAGGACGGAGGAGGGACTGGGAAGGGTGTGTCCTCTTCCCAGACTCCTCCCATTTCTCTGCTTGGCAGCTAGCACTCTGTGAAGCTCTTCCCTCTGCCGTGCTGCAGACTGGGGACTGAATCCAGTGAAGGCTGCACCCAAATACCCATCTCCCCTTTAGGTTGCTGGTGCTGGGTTCTGTATCTCAGGGACGAGAAAGGGACCAACACGTTAGCACTGGCTTTCTAATTTTTTCTCCAGTTGACAGCTGTCAGGTTCTGGAGGTTGGGCGTCTCCCAGCCACCTTGCCCACCTGAGGAAGTCGAAGCCTAGAATAAAGGAGCAGTCTGGGGACTCCTGGGCTGCACAGAGGGAAGGAAGGCTACCTGAGAGCAGATTCTGAGTACAAGTCCGAGGAACATCTTTTTGGTTTTTTTTCTGTTCTTTTTATATGGTTTAAGTGTTTTATGTCAAGTTTATGGACATTACGCAAAAGTCCTGTCAGCTTGATTTTTCCTCTTCTTGCATTGTTGAGCTTACATCCAACTCTCGCCTGTGGCCAGCAAGAAGAGTCCTGTCCCCCTTTTTTGAGGCATTGCCTTACTGTGTAGTTCGGGCTGGTCTTGGACTCATGCTGATCCTCCTGCTTCAGCCTCCCAAATGCTGAGATTACAGGTGTGTGCCACTTGGGCTCTGGATACTTTTTTTCTTTCTTCTTTTTTTTTTGAGACAGGGTCTCGCTTTGTAGTTCAGGCTGGCCCTGAGCTCAACCTCAAGCTCACATCACAGCAGTCCTCCTGCCTCTGCCTCACGAGTGCTGGGATTACAGACGTGAGCCACCACACCGGTACTGTGGTATATGGTACTGATTGCTGCTCGGCATGAGTCTCCACGCCTAGTATTGTTTGTGGTTACCGGGGATCAGGGATCGAACCCAGGCCCTGGCACTTGCAAGACAGGCGCCAGAACCACTGAGCTAAATCCCCAGCTCCCATCCCTGGAGACTTTCATAGTCATGGATGAAGATCCTTCACTTGAGCTCCCAGCTGCCTGCCCCACCCACCTATCTCTGGAAGTGCTCCCTCCGTGCTGTGCTCTGGGCTTGCCTCTGTCATGGCGTCCCTGTGCATCTCTGCAATGTGCTCTGCCGTCCTCTCCACTAGGCCAGAAGGAGATAGGATTTGCAACTCAGTCATGTGTCATGTACCTTGGTAGAACAGTGCGTGGCAAAAATAAGCCACACATCCATCTACACCCCTGCAACTATTGTCAGCGCTGCGTTCCATCACTGTGGAGAGTTTGTAGTTCAGGCTGGCCCTGAGCTCAGCCTCCAACTCACATCACAGCAATCCTCCTGCCTCTGCCTCCCAAGTGCTGGGATTACCGGTGTGAGCCACCACACCAGCACTGTTGTGGTAGAGAGCTCATGGCAGAGGAGTCTGCTGGTCTCAGAAGGCGAAGAGAAGATGAACTCAGTTCTCAGTATCCTCACAAGGGCACACCCCTCGTGACCTAGCTGCCTTTCACCAGGCCCCGCCTCCTCAGGACCCACCACACTCCCGCCATCCCATAGTCGTGAACAAACACAGCCTTTGAGGGACAATAAAGACTTGAGCCCTCACGGAGTGGTTCTCTGATCGAGTGTCCTCTTGGACTTACCGTGTCTGTTTGTCTTCCAGCGGACCCAAGCGCTATGACTGGACCGGGAGAAACTGGGTGTACTCCCACGATGGCGTGTCCCTGCACGAGCTGCTGGCCACAGAACTGACTGACGCGCTAAAAACCGAGCTGGACTTGTCATCCTTGGCCTATTCCGGAAAAGGCTCTTGAGGGGCCGCCAAGTTTTAGAGACATTAAATGCTGTGAGCCAGGATCCCAGCTTCCTCCTGCAGCCGAGTGTCTGTTATTTTCCATTCCTGCCTCTGACAGCAGTTGCAGGATGTGTAAGGCTCTGTGAATGGAACACATTAACACTCACCCTGACCCGGAATCTGATTTTCAGTTTGTACAGAATTGCTTTTCATTGTCTGATTATTTCCCCCGCACATGATATTTTCTTCTATAATTTCTAGACCTTAATATAGGAAAAAGTGCACAAAAGGACAACAGACAAAAACCTCAGGGGAGAGATGATGTGTCTTCATTCTTTGCAGGCTTTCCTGCAAAGTCCACGTGAACAGTAGCCAGCTACACTCACCATTCTGTCTGAAGGTGACACTTGCCGAGGAATAGTTTGTAAATGTCCCCACACCCCTTCCAAAGCAGCCACACTTGTGAGCGCCTTGCTGCTTTCAAAGGAGATCAAACTAAGATTGCTTCCCATCCATGCTTGTGTCGGTCAGGATCAGCCTGCGCTGTGTCATTATCCAGACGGCTGCTGCCTTTGCTTCTGTGTATTTGTGCACACACAGACGTGTGTCTGTGTGTGTGTATGTGTGTGTGTGTTCTCTTTGTCTTCATTTGAAACCTCCAAAGACAAAAAAGGAAAAACTTTTCCATAGGTGAAAGATGTAACAAGTGGTGGTATTCGGGAGCTGAGGAGGTACTTTATAAATACAAAGGATCAAACATGAAAGAGATACCAGCTTCACAAAATAGCAGTGGTGCTGGACTGCGCTCCAGCCCTGACAAGGATCTCTCTGTGCGCCAGTTCCCAAAGTCTCTGGACCTGTGCTTCCTCCTCTGTTGAGCAAAAGAATAGAGTAGAAGTGATTTCCAATATTGTGAGATCCAGTCTGGCAACCCAGTGGCTCAGATTTTATTTCCGGCAGGTGGGTGAAGAGATGACTGATAGTTTTATAAGCAATAGAGTCATGCATTGTTGGGGTACTGATGTCCTAGATGTTTGGTTCAAGCAGTGTAAGAACACAAGTTGTCCTTTATTCGGCCTCACTGTGTTAAGGTCTAACACACCGCATTACTGTTTTAAATATTTTCTTTCTTTTAGACACGATTGCAAAGTTGCCCAGGTTGGGCTTGAACTTTCAATCCTCCTGCCTCAGCCTCTAAAGTGCTAGGATTCCAGGTATGTACCACCACACCTGACTTGATCTTTTCTTACTGTTTAGGAGTTAGGGATGTCAGAGTGCTAGAATGCTTGCTCAGAGGTTCACTCACCACCATTCCAAAAAAAAGAGAAAAAGATTACTGAGAAGTCTATGTAAATGTGTAGGAAAGGCTTTTACAGCTGGTGAACAAAGCACATTCCATCATAGAAAAACACTCAACAGCGGGACAGTAGAAAATGCTAAATGGGTAATTAAGATACTTCCTTTCTTCAGAAATAAAATGACCCAGTGGAAATTTTTGAGGGCAGTAGGTCAGTGCCAGTGAGACAAACCCACATGTGCACATTCCTGCGTGTGTGTCTTTCGTCTGGGGAGAGTTTCCTCAACCCTCACCTGCTTGGAGGACATGAGCCCCAAGTGTGCAGGGGCCACTGTGAGGTGGAATAAAGCGCTCAGGGAGGCCATTCACGGCTCCTCCAGACAGCCCTCAGGCTTGCTCACTTCTGCATTAGTTAATCGATTACTTTATGTGTTCTACGGGGCTTTGGAAGGTCGCAGGGAAGGAAGAGGACTTCAAGCTTAAGAGCATCAGGTAGAGGGCCAGGGATTTAACTCAGTGGTTCTGGCACCTGTCTTGCAAGTGCAGGGGCCTGGGTTCGATCCCCCGGTAACCACATACAATACTGGGTGTGGAGACTCACACCTAGCAGCAACCAGCACCACATACCACAGTGCCGGGTGTGGTGACTCATGCCTATAATCCCAGCACTTGGGAGGCAGAGGCAGGAGGATTGCTATGGTGTGAGTTTGAAGCTGAGCTCAGGGCCAGTCTGAACTACAAAGCGAGACCCTGTCTCAAAAAAACCTAAAAAACAAACAAACAAACAAAAACATCAGGTAGAGAAAGAAACAGCATCGTACTCTGAGGAGTAAACTGGAGACAGCACAGCCTGGCCTGCAGCCACACACCTCAGTGCTGGGTGTGTTAGTTTAACAGTGGTTTACTGTTTTTTTGGTACCGGGAATTGAACTCAGGATCTTGCACTTGCAAGGCAGGCTCCAAAACCACTGAGCTAAATCCCCAGCCCCCACCTTTACCAGTGTAACCCAGTGGCCCTGCTAAGGACAAGTTTGAGGAATGGTTTGCTAACTACTTAGTATCACATGCAGAAAAGAAGTGAAGAGGGCCGGCGATTTAGCTCAGTGGTTCCGGCGCCTGTCTTGCAAGAGCAAAGACCCAGGCTCCATCCCAGTTAACCACATACCATACTGGGTGTGGAGACTCACACATAGCAGCAACCAGCACCACATACCACAGTGCGGGGCATGGTGGCTCACGCCTGTAATCCCAGCATTTGGGAGGCAGAGGCAGGAGGATTGCTATGGTGTGAGTTTGAAGCTGAGCTCAGGGCCAGCCTGAACCACAAAGCGAGAACCTATCTCAAAAAAAAAAAAAAAAAAAACTAAAAAAGAAATGAAGAACTGCAAGTATAATTTTAGAAAAATATTTTTGTTTTAAGGGGGTTTTTGTTCTTTTAAATGTGATAATGCTTACTGTATCCTCATGGTATTAGGTACTGAACCCAAGGCCTTCACACTGAACTGTATTTCTAGTCTTTTTTTTTTTTCTTTTTCAGATAGAATTACTAAGTCACACAAACTGAACTTGAACTTGTAACCCTTTTGCCTCAGCCTCCCAAGTGTTACATGCCAGCACACCTCACTGTTCACTTCTAGTAGCTGTAGACCCTCAGACACATACGAGACAAAACTATTCAGAATGACTGATGACCACGCTGAGTTACAGAAAGAAATTTAAAAGAGAATCTGTGTATCATTGCTTATATCTAGATGCTCCCCTCAAATCCTCCTCTGCTCATAGGTGGGGCTTTGAGAAGGACTGGATCATGGGTGTGTGATAACTGGTTACTCCACTGATAGGGTTAGCATAGCTCTGGGTGTGGATAATAGGAAGGCCCGCCCTCAATGGCGGTGGCACCAACCAATAGACACCAACCAATAAAAAGGGAAAGGAAGACTCGCTGCTTCCTGCTGCTTGCTCTCCCACAGACTGTTTCTCTTTTTCCGTTCCCCTGCTGTGCTGTCCTGCCTTAGAACCAGCCAGCTCTGGACTAACACCGCTACAAAATGTGAGGAAACTTTAGTCTTCCCCATTTAACTTGTGGAGGTTGGATGTTTAGACCCACTAACAAAAAAGTAATTACAACACTAAGTTTTATTGTTTAAGGGTTTTGTTTTGTTTGTATTGAACCCAAGGCCTTGTACATGCTAAATATGTTTTATACCACTGAGTTATATCCTCTGTGTTCTACTGTTCTGCCGCTTAGTTTTTAAATTACAACCTTTTTTTAATTGGTACCAGAGATTGAAACCCACGTGCGTGCTAGACAAACACTCTATCACTAAGCTGCCTCCGCAGTCTTTTTTCATTCTGAGACGAGGTCTTGCTGATTTGCTCACGCCAGAGTCAATCTGCAGTTCTCCTGCTTCAGTCGGTAGCTTGAGAACACAGGTGTGTGCCACTACCCCTGCTTTTAATCTGAACTTTGACGCTTTAAGCTAGACTCCTTTACCACTTACGTGATTACTGACACTGGCCTCAGTCTTCTTATCTGTAAAATGGAGATCTGGGCCACATGCAAAGCATGGTTCTGATACGAGAGAGCCTCGATACAATGGTTGTCATGTGCGTAGTGTAATTTTTGTTCTAATAGGAGACTCATCTTTGTGTCTGCTTCAGCCTTAAACTTGAACAGGAGGCTCATTTGGCTAACCTCGCAATGCAGTTTCCTAGACAGCCTCTCCTCTGCCCTGTCGTGCTCCTGTTTTATTCCAACTTTTGTGTCCTTTCTAAACATACTTATCCCAACTGTAAGTCCGGTAGTTCCTGTTAAGTAGGTTTGCTACACCTGCCTCAAGTTCTGATGGACCCCATTGCCTTCTTTAAGGAAAACCTGTGTCTGTAAAAAGACACGCACATGGGTTGATGATGGAAGTTGCGGGGGGAAACTCGCTTCCTCCCTCCGAGGTACACGTGGAGATAAAAGCACTTTAGCTCATGTTCAGTAGAATTCTTGACATGGATTTTATCTTTTGTAAACTGAAGGAGCTGCATGACAGAGAAGGAAAAAGAGGGAGGAAGGTCAGTTATGAAACTTCACATAAATTTACACTGCTTTCCAAAAAACTTGGTGGCTGACTTTGTGTATATAGTAGCGTAAGAAATGCCTGCAGGTCCCAGGTTTGACTTAATGAGCCAGCGTCCTGGGAGGACTCTGAGGTCCTGATTAACAGCCCCCGTGGCATGTGTGAAATGGCGCTCATTTTTATCCGTGTGTCAGCTACAGAGACAAAATCCACCCTGCATGCTCCATCTTCCCTCGCTGTGACATTTAAGAAAGAGGACACAGCAGAACAGATTTATTGGACTGTTTATTAGCTGAAGATTTATTCAGACTGTTGAGAAAAACGCCTGCACCCAGCAGCAGAACTGGTTCCAGGGATCTTCTTCCACTGGAGAAACCTCAGAGCTGTTTCCTCTGCAGCAAAGAGAGAAGGGAGGGTTCGAGGCTCGGTCCTAGGGTGAAGGCCGGCAAGAAAGGCCTCGCCATCCACCTACGTCTGTGATCTGCAGGGACGCAACTGGGGCTGCTTCTCTTTTTGTTTGCCTCCCCTTCACAAGATTTCCTTGCTGCAAAATTGCTGGAGTCTGAATTCAGTGAAATCCTTGGACCAAGCAGCTGTACTTACAATGTCTGCATTTCGAAGAATTTTGCGCCCTGTGTTATTTTTATAAGAAGTGCAGTGTTCAACAAGCAGTGTTTTTTCACCATCTTTGTCACGTCTGAAACAGAACAGAAAAAGTTAATCTAAAGAACTAGACATGTAAAAATAAGTGGTAAGCTGGTCACAGTGGCACTGTGGGAGACTGAGGCAGGAGGATCACAATTTTCAGCCCATATCGGGCAATTTACTGTCTTAGCCAGATTCTGCCTAGAAAGGGCCTGGGTAGGTAGCTAAGCACAGAGGGCCCTGGACTCAGTCCCCAGTACCACAAAGAAACAAAAAATAAATACAACTGAGATGGGGAAGAGGCCTGAATATTTAAAAGTTCCTCATTTACACAGGTCTTGAGTTAAAATCACATTCATCTGCTACAAAACTGTTTTGAGTCAGAAATGCTGTATTTTATGACAGCAGAGACTGAACTTGGACTTGAGCATGAAGATTTCCAGGCTCTGCCTGAATGACAGGCGGGACGCCGTTCCACTGGCCCTGCTGGCTTGTGGCCTATTTGGCTCGTGAAGACTTTATAAATATCTCTGAAACCCAAACTTCCAGTTCTCAGAAACCAATTGTCTTAATCTGATTCTTAATACTTTTTTAAACAAATAATTTTCTCAGTGAGACTACACACTTGTGCGTCTACTGCCTGTGGACGGGTGCAGAGAGGCGAAGGTTTGCAGTGAACGAAGCCCCGGCATTCGCCCAAGCTGTGAGAAGGGCCCCGGCTGGCCCTGTGCTTTGGGCTGCGCAGGTGACCACTGAGTTCCAGCAACCTGAGGAGAGTGAGTCCAGCCACCGCCGATGGTCGAAACCACCACTCCTTGGCCACCTACTCATCTGCCAGAGCGGCTATCTTTTCCCCAGTAAGACAACTGGCTGGTCATATCTCCCTCCCAGACATCTCTCCTCCTCTTCAGTATGTGCGAGAGGCTCAGGGGAGGGCCCAAGGTTGAAGGCCCTAAAAGCAGACCTAGTGACAGGACTCAGGACTATGAGGACGATGAGAAAGTGGGCCTTTCCTCTCAGCAGAATTCCCACTTACCACCACCGTGGCGCTTTCCTCAGAGTCCTGCTATAGGACGATACCAGGATGGCAGTGAGCTCTGGAGCACCCCAGGTCCACCTCTTATGGTACTGGAGATTGAATCTGAGGCCTTTCTTCACAGTGAAGAAAGTCTACACACCCAGCCTCTTTATTTATTTTTTTTTTAATTTTTTTTTTTTTGAGACAGGGTCTCACTGTGATTCAGGCTGACCCTGAGCTCAGCCTCCAACTCACATCACAGCAATCCTCCTGCCTCTGCCTCCTGAGTGCTGGGATGACAGGCGTGAGCCACCAAGCCCGACACTGTGGTATGTGGTGCTGATTGCTGGTGGGCATCAGTCTCCACACCCAGTATTGTATGTGGTTACTGAGGATCGAACCTGGGTCCTTGCGCTTGTAAGACAGGCACCAGAACCACTGAGTTAAATCCCTAGCCCTTTTATTTTTATTTTTTGAGAGAGGGTCTTAACTAAATTGTCCAGATAGGACTCAAACTTGTGGCCCAACTTCCTCAGCCTCCCAGAGTGCTGGGTTTACAGGTGTGCACCACCACACCTAGCTGATCTCCATGTGTGTAGCTCCTGTTTCTGCCAGGGTAAGTGGAGAGGTGGCTAAATTAGATAGAACAGAAAGTCTGTTCCCCAGTTCCTATTTCTTACTTTCTTCTACAATGCTAGTTGAGTTTTTTTCAGATGAAAGTAGCTTAAGTAAATCCTAAGAGAAAGAAAAAACTTAACTACCCAATGTTCAAAAGTAATAGAACCAGGGGCCAGGGATTCAGCTCAGTGGTTCCGGCGCCTGCCTTGCCAGTGCCAGGGCCCAGGTTTGATCCCCGGTAACCACATACCACAATGCTGAGTGAGGAGACTCACACCCACCAGCAATCAGCACCACATACCACGGTGTTGGGGGTGGTGACTCATGCCTGTAATCCCAGCATTCAGGAGGCAGAGGCAGGAGGATTGCTGTGAGTTTGAGGCTCGCCTGGGCTACATAGTGAGATCAGGGTCAGCCTGAACTACAAAGGGAGACCCTGTCTCAAAAAAAAAAAATAATAGAACCAGATAAGTTTAGCCCTAGGATTGCTATGTGAGGCACTGCACAGTTCAGAAGCCACTATCTACAGAGATGACAGTAACTATACTGTGATCTGAACAGTGCCAGCAAGAGTCATGCAAACCATATAGAGCGTGTCACCGATCTGTAACCACTGCCACAAAATGGAACTTAAAAGTAGATTTTTTTTTTTTTCCCTTTAGAGACACGTGGTTTTTCCAGACTTCTCTGTCCTAGGGCATGAACCGCTCCCTCATCTCTTCTCAGCCCAGATGAATGAAGTGAATACAAAGAGGCTGGCACCGCGGTCGGCCTAGGGCAGTTTGACTCCCTCAGCCAGGGAGGGAGAGGTCCTTGTCCAGGGCAGACACAGCTGTTGTTCTTGGATGTCGTTCATCTGTTCCTCCCCTTTGTTCCTTGCTATAAAAAACCCACACACTTGCCAGGCATGGGGGCTCTCACCTGGAATCCCAGCACTTAGGAGGCGGAGGCAGAGGGATCACTGAGAGCTCAAGGCCAGCCTGGGCTTCGCATTGAGCTCAGGGCCAGCCTGAACTGCATAGTGAGACCCTGTCTCCAAAAACTAAAAAATACAACCAAAACAAAACCACACACACTTGTATGTGGTGAGGTAGATGGTGATTTGAGCAAATGAGTCGTGCATCTCCTCTGAGCTAGCTTTGAATAAATGTACTTTCTCATTTTCTTTCCCCAAAATAAATGGGGGCCTCACTGAAGTTCCAGATCCTGAGTGGAGACGCGAGCTCTTGTGTGGACTTTGCGTGGAGTCTCCTACTCTGTACTCTGCTGGACTATTTCAGGTCCCCAGAGCCCTAAGCCAGGGCTATGTGCTACAGCTGTGCCATTTGACCTTTGTCTTTATTCCCTGCTCTGCCTGGGAGGGAGTGGGGTTCTTTCACCTTAAAAAGCGTCTCTGTGCCTCTGCCTATCCTGACACCTTCACTGTGCCCTGAGCTGGGCCCCAGTTGCAGTGGGAATGAAGCAGCCAGCCTTGCCTCTCTCCTGCTGGGGACACGCAGCCCTTGGGTCTGCTGTAGCCCAGCATCGAGGCCGGCCTTGGCACGCAGCTGGTGCCCCTTGATGCCCAGTGAATGTGTTCTGATGTGTATTCACCGTGTGGTCAGAGAAGCCGCATTCTGTTCAAATGAATGGATAAAGACAGCGTGTTGTTTACACACACTGGAGTACTACTCTGCCGACAAGATACATGTGAGTCATTTGTGGGAAAATGGAAGGCTCCTGCGACCATAAATCAGACCCATGAACTTCAATGGTGCATGATTTCTCTAGATGAGAAGAAAACTCAAATACAAATAAAGCAAAAAATAAGATCCAGATGATACAAAGTCAGGATATAGTGTCATGTGTGCGGAGACGAGCAGCTCACTGGGGTCAAGAACTCAGGGCCAGTAATGAATTAAAGGACAGAGTTTATGAGAGGAGGAAAAATGAGACAGAAACTGTCCCGGTGACCCAGGGTGGGGGAGGATGTCTGGAAAGACGGACTCCCTGGGTCTTTTGTCTCTAGCCTCTTCTGTCAGGTTTTGCGGGGGTCCCTGAGTTTGTCTCAGCCTGTCTCTCCAGGGTCCCTTTGGCTAAGTCCTGAGCCACAAGACTAACCCAGGCACCGTTGCCTGTATGCATATTCTCTGAGTGGTCTTTGTCTGACTTCTTGTTCCTGTCAGGCCTTATCTCTGGGATCTTTAGGTTTCCTAGAAGGAATCTGACAGAAGAGCAATGTAAAGGTACTGAGCAAGGGGATGCGTGTTACCTGGTGCAGCAAGAGGGTGACCCCAGAGTAGGAACGTGTGGGTGTTTATGCAGTGAGTCCCTGACTCTCAAACGTCCTGAAAGTAAAATGAGCTGAAATAGCAATGCACATGGCAAGGCTTTAAGGAAGGTGAGAGCTGCCCACCCAGCTGCCTCAGACAACGGTGAGAGAGGGCGAGAGTGAGGGCGCTGGGAAGTGGAGTGGAGTTCCCGTGGGGACCCTGGAGGGGAAAGAGCCCTGTAGACAAAAATGTGGGGCCTCAGAGACACAGTAACCTCTGCATCCGCCATGGTGGAATCTGCATGGCTCATTCAGAGACTGCATCAGTAACAGGTGCCAGGGAGCCCCAGACCGTGTGACTGGAGGGCCTCGTGGTGTGCCGCAGGTGCTCCCAGGTGCAGCCCCATGAATACTTGGGGCCTCCGCACAGACTCCCCACAGTGGGGTGCAGCGAGGGTGCCCGGAGGTCCCTGCCCCAACCCCTTGTGGGGTACCACACGCAGGTGGCTCAGCTCAGAAGAGGGAGGAGCACATGGCTGGATGCCAGGTGAGCTCTGGAAGTGGATGACAACTCTACTTGTGACTTGGTCATTTTCCTCCCCCTGTAGGACAGTGCTCTGGCAGAGTGAGAATGTCCTGAGGCCCCAGCTTCCGTTAGTCTTTTTCTTGCCCTCCCGCTCCCCACTTCTTGCAACGAGACAAAACTGCCAAGACAGACAAAGTGGCTATTCCCCCTAGCATCTTGCCAAGAAAATGTGTTGCCAGAGTTTAAGTCTCCACAGAGATTATTTCCAAGTTCCTGATGACCTAAACAATGAACAAGATACATGAAAAGTAGGTGGTGAAGTTTTATTTATTTTCATTTTTTTCTGATACCGGGGGTTACTCAGGACCTTGCGCTTGCCAGGCAGTGCCACTGAGCTACATCCCCAGCCCTGAAGTTTTACATTTATTAAAGGTAGGAAGAGCCAGGGATGTAGCTCAGGGCCATCCCTGCCTGCTTTGCAAATGCAAGATTCTGAGTTCAATCCCCTGTACCATGAAAAACAAAATATTAAATGTAGGAACAGAATTCTACCGAGCAGTGGGCATGAGGTTAACAGTAGGAATCTGTGCATCTCTCACCACCCCCCCAACAACAGATCTAAGATTTGAATCAAACACCTGCTTGAGTTGATACCAAAAGAACCGAAGATGGCACATTTTGATTGGTCCCAGGGGCAGAGCTTGGGTAGTCTGTCGTGCATCTGCACGGGTGACAAGTCAAGTCCCCATGCCCAGCCAGCTCACCTGGTCCTTTCTAACCCCTCACTGATACCCCAGCCCACCATGCTTAACCCCCTGACAGAAGAGTCCAGTTCTGGACACTCACAACATCCCCTGGCTGGCATCTAAAGAATCTTTGTTTGAGCTCACGTTTCTGTTTTCTTCCTCCCTATCAGGTCTTCCTGATCTGATAGCCATTCTTTGGAAGGACTCCTGCAGCTGGCCAGGGTGGTATAAGGAGGTAATGCCAACATAAGGAGCTTGAGGCAAAAGGATCATTAATTCAAGCCCAGCTGGGCAACTTACTTAGCAAGACTTGGTCTCCGAGTTAAAAATAATAAGGGATAGGTATGTAGTTGAGTGTGAAGTCTGGTTTATTCTCCACTGGCAGGTAAAGGTAGGGGGTGGAGGGAAGAGAGCTGGGGCTTCTGGTTCCTAACAACCAGTTGTTCACGGAGCCCTGGGACAGGGAGGGCAGGGCCGTGCCTTCCCCAGGATCTGCCCTAGCAGGGCCTCCTGTGGTCCCTGCCCTACTAGGCTCACAGGTTTTGTTTGGTTTTTTTGTGGTACTGAGGATTGGACCTGAGACCTAAGCATTGAACTACATCACTACCCTGTTTATTTTGTATCTTGAGAGGAGGTCTGGCTCAGATTTGTGGTCCTCCTGCCTCAGCCTCCCTGAGGGCTAGGATGTCAGGCATGTGCTGCCGCTTCCTGCTGGCCTCACGGTTCTAAGAACAGCTCTAGTGGGCTGTGTCAAAGGCTTCAGCAAACGGAAAGAGGGGTGGGGGATTTAGCTCGAGTGATATCACACCTATCTTGGAAACACTTGGACTTAAGGGCCTGAATTCAATCCCTGGTACTGCAAGGAAAAAAAAAAAAAGTAAAAGTTGAAAGATTGTAAGATACTGTAAAAACATGGCAATAAACATCCCTGCAAAGAGTGGAATATAAATGATGCTTAGCCTCAGTCTCTTCTCAATGGACCCGCGATTCACCATTTTGTGGTTTGCTGACCCATCCTTAGTTTGGCTTCTTTTCTCTCCCATAGTATTGTTCACTATTTCAGAAAGTCTCATTTGGAGCACTCTGACAGCTCAGGAGAAGAGTCCAGGCAATCCAAAAAGTAGAAAATCACCCAAGTCCTTATTGTTCACTGTGGTACTTCTGAGGATTGAAGCTGATACTGTGATTCAGAAAAATATGCCTCAACTTGTTAAGTGTCAAACATACTCAGTTTGTAGTTTCACTATTGTAGACAGCTGAGTGAGCTAGAAAATCTTACTAGGCAGTGAGGCAGGGCTGGGCCCTCATTACAGAGGCCACTTGTGGTCTGGGGCTCATTCACCATAGGCCAAGCTTCAAGAAAACACTCTTGTAGTCCTAGCGATTGGGAGGCCGAGGCAGGAGGATTTCAGTGAGGTTGAGGCCAGCCTAGGTTACATAGTGAGTGCAAGGACACGCTGAAATACAAACTGAGACCCTGTCTCAAGCAAAGACAAAAGTAAAAGTAAAAAAACAACTACTACACCCATATGCTTTCCCAAGCTGTGAAGAGATCGATATTCTAAATAGTTACAGTCACCTTGGATGGGACCAGAACTCCCCAGGCCATTCCTTCTGAGAAATCCTTGTTTGTTCCCAGTGACTTGCTTCCCCATTTGATCACAGTTTAATCAGTATTACTTACTGGTTGATCATAGTTTTTTTTCCCACGTCATGATTTCCTATTGCATCCTGATTTCCTGAATGACTATACTTATAATCTTACTATTTGACTATGGTTTTGTCCCACCTTGAAAACCCACCATACCTCGTGGCTTTGCTCAATAAAACACCTTTAAGAAGAGAAGTGGGGTGGGTGAGCAACTCATTTTCCAATTTTCCATTCCCCTTTCCATCTCTCTTAAACAGAAACTATCATTCACTCAATTCTTCCTACTCTTTTTTTTTTTGGAGACAGGGTCTCGCTTTGTAGTTCAGGCTGGCCCTGAGCTCAGCCTCCAACTCACATCACAGCAATCCTCCTGCCTCTGCCTCCTGAGTGCTGGGATGACAGGCTTGAGGCACCACGCCCGGCACTGTGGTATGTGGTACTGGTTGCTGCTGGGCGTGAGTCTCCACACCCAGTATTGTATGTGGTTATAGGGGATCGAACCCGGGTCCCTGCGCTTGCAAGGCAGGTTGCCGGAACCACTGAGCTAACTCCCCAGCCCAATTCTTCCTACTCTTAACCTCCGTTGTTCCTGGAATTCATTCCTTGAATGTAGAGAACATGAGCTCCATGATTCAGACATTTTGCGGGCAGGTGGGAAGTGGTATTTCGCTTGGATTGTTTGGAGGTCCTATATACACTGTGTGTCATCAGAGCATCTAAGAAGGTAGTCATGAAGGAGGAAGTTAGGGTTTTACTGGATAAAGGGAGCAGCCCCTAGACTTCCAGGAGGGGGGTCTCGAGTTGGTGGCCACCTTCCCGGGGCTAACAGATGCAGCTGAATCACAATGCAGGTCAAACTGTAGTGAAACTCTAGGATTATCAGAGAGTCTGAGAGTCCCCAAAGCTGAAATAAGGAAATGACCCACCCCTTTAATGTCAGCACGCGGGTTCTCTGAATCCCCTCAGAATTTTCAGGATGCATCGAAGAGGCGAGAGGACACAGTACAGCAGACAGGGACACATGAGTAGTGTGCGGATGGGCAGAGAAATGAGGCACGCTGTGCAGTGGGGAGCTGCATGATCACTTGTGTCCAGGGAAGTTTATACAGTGTTAGTGTGTGGAGAGCACGGTGCGCCCCTCCTGAGATAATGGTCTGTTCCAAGGGAAGTGCCAAAAGGGAAGGGTAGCCCCTTCCTGGGCCCAAGTGGATCATGTGCATGTGACAGGGCTGTGCATCCCTGTTGGAGCTCCTTCCTGAGGCCTCTTCAGTTCACGTCCAACCACAACGCTAATGTCTTTTCTTTCTGTGGGCTGGCTGGCTTTAATATCTAATTTAGCTTCCTTTAATAATAATTGCCTGCAGGGCCGGGGAGTTAGCTCAGTGGTTCCGGCGCCTGTCTTGCAAGCGCAAGGGCCCGGGTTCGATTCCCCGGTAACCACATAACAATACTGGGTGTGGAGAACCACACCCAGCAGCAACCAGTACCACATACCACAGTGCCGGGCGTGGTGGCTCACGCCTGTAATCCCAGCACTTGGGAGGCAGAGGCAGGAGGATTGTGATGTGAGTTTGAGGCTGAGCTCAGGGCCAGCCTGAACCACAAAGCAAGACCCTGTCTCCAAAAACCTAAAAAAAAAAAATAATAATAATAATAATAATTGCCTGCATCTGGGAGCTCCTGAGGCTGAGGTGAGACATCTAACCCACCCAAAAGTAGCATGGTTGGTGGCTCACTGAGCCACCTGGAGTCATCTGGAGAAGAACTTCAGGCGCTTCAGAAGGAGGCAGGGAAGAGTGCCCTCAGGCAGGGATTTGAGTTCACACTCAGGTGTGGAGTGGGGTC
>PVIR01010723.1:6854-49086 GCA_004026965.1 Petromus typicus | reverse complement strand
ACATCACAATCCTCCTGCCTCTGCCTCCCGAGTGCTGGGATTACAGGCGTGAGCCACCACGCCCGGCACTGTGGTATGTGGTACTGGTTGCTGCTGGGTGTGGGTCTCCACACCCAGTATTGTTATGTGGTTACCGGGGAATCGAACCCAGGTCCTTGCGCTTGCGAGACAGGCGCCGGAACCACTGAGCTAACTCCCCCGCCCCATGGTTTTTGTTTTTTGAGGGAGAGACTTTCTTTTGGGGGAATGTTTGTTTGTTTGTTTGTTTGTTTTGGGCAGTGATGGCATGGAATCCAGAACCCAGGGCCTCGCACATGCTGAGGAGGTGCTTACCGATGTGCTACAATCCTCAGCCCCAAGTATTCTTTAAAAAAAATAATAATAATAAAGTAACCGCAAACATATACTGCAAAAAGAGAGAAAAACGGGAAAGGAAACCACAACACCAACGTCCCTCCTGAATACATGACAAAGTGTGGAAAGCCAGTGGCCTACCAGGAGGACAGCTGAGCCCGCTGGTGGAGAGACAGCGCCAAAGGCAGCTCCCAAGTGTGTATCATCTGTTGGAACTCTGTCCTTCTCTCATAGGAAACAATGTTGTAATCCCAGGGCATGACACTCCCCTCCCCTCCCAAAGCCTGGAGTCCCCTGAACTTGACCCCTGGTCTCTGGAAGAGTTTGAGTCAATAGCAGAGGTGATATTTGCCTAGCCAGCATCATTGGGGGTGACGAGGACAAAGAGGTGACGCAGGGAAAGCAGATCTGAGTCAGAGGTGTGCATGGAAAAGGCCCTCAAAACAAGCTGTGTGCTTACCCGGCAGGCTTGCCCTGTGACCTGGTAACCTGTGAGTGCTCGGTTTACACCCAGGAGGCGTGAGAGTGCGTGTCCCAGCCTGGCCCTTGCTTGGCCCCTTCACAGCCAGAACTGTTTCCTCTGCACTCCCACCGCCCTCACTGCTCCAGTGGCACAAGGAAGGTCACAGGAGGGTTCCTGCGTGGGGACCACAGTACAGAAGCCAGCAATGGCAGCCTGATTTTTTGTTGCGTGCCCAGGCCTCAGTTTCCTCACTTAAAACATGAAGGCATTGAGCTGGGCATAGTGGCACACAACTGTAATCCTCGCACTGAGTGGCTAAGGCAGGAGGATCACAGGGGAGAAAGGGAGGGAGGGAAGGAGGCAAGAAGGTGGAAAGAGAATAAGTGAGGGAATTTGGCAAGGGCACAGACAAGCAACATTTTTACCACCGTCTCCTTTTTCTTTCATGTTAGTCTGTGTATCTAGAGAAGCAATCCTTCTAGGACTTGGTGTCATGTGGGTACCAGAAATGGAACTCCAGACCTTGGGCTTGCCAGAGAAGAGCAGTAGGGCCTACAGTTAAAAAAAAAGGGTCATGCTGGGCATGGTGGTGCATTAATCCCAGCACTCAGAGAGGCTGAAACAGGAGGATCACCTAGAGTTCGAGGCCTGTCTGGGATACATAGTGAGTTTGAGGCCCCATCTCCAAAGGGGAGGGCACGAAAGGGTCTTGGAAGTAACTTTGAAATCTGGGGGTTCCCTTCGTAAGTCAGCTCATTTCACAGATGACAGGGAACTCAGAGAGGGACCAACTGGTCTGTTGGGTCCAGAGCAGCCTGTCATTTCTGCAGCACAGCTAGGAGGGGCGGTGAAGACCAAGTATTGGGGAGGGGACTCCCCAAGCTTCCAGGACTGAACACAGGCCCTTTGAGACCAATGGGCCTGGGGTTTCCCAAGGTAGAGTTTGTAAAGTGCCCTTCCATTTGTGGATCCTGTCATCCTCAGATTTCAAACGAATTTGATTATTTTCCTTTTCCTTTAAAAGAAAAACCTGGGCTGGGGATTTCGCTCAGTGGTTCCGGTGCCTGCCTTGTAAGCACAAGGGCCCAGGCTCGATCCCTGGTAGCCACATACAATACTAGGCATGGAGACTCACACCCAGCAGCAATCAGTACAACATACCACAGTGCTGGGCGTGGTGGCTCACACTTGTAATCCCAGCACTCAGGAGGCAGAGGCAGGAGGATTGCTATGATGTGAGTTGGAGGCTGAGCTCAGGGCCAGCCTGAACTACAAAGTGAGACCCTGTCTCAAAAAAAAAAAAAGAAAAACCTATGGCAGCCAGAAATATCAAGGGCTGAGAAAGACCAGATTGACCATGGTTCTCTGTCATCTTCTCCCCAAGCAGGTGGCACCAGGGTCCTGGATTCCAGAAACAGCATGAAGATTTACTTCCACATTCCCAGGTGCCCACTGCTGTCAGCTGTGTGTGCAGGCTGGCCGAGCTCTGCTTCCCTGAGACTGTCCTTTGCGGGCTCTCTTTGTTCATAGAGAAGGAGCCATTTGGGGTCCAACACATGAACACACAAGGAACACCTTCTGCCAAAGCTGGGAGAAGTTGTAAGCCTCTTGCCTCTAGCCCACCTCCTGTTTTCCTAAGAGGTTCTGAATCAGCCAAAAATCCTTCTCAACTTTTTTTTTTCTTCACTACTGGAGATTGAGCCCAGGGCCTTTGCACTGACCTACTCCCCAGCCCTTTTCTTACTTTTTGAGATATAAACATTGACCAAGATGAACAGAACTTGCAATGCTCCTGCCTCAGCCTACCAGAGTGCCCAGATTACAGGCAAGTACCATGACACCTGGCTCAAAGGTCCCTTCTTGCCAGGTATGGTGGGACATACCAGGAATCTCAGTTACTCAGGAGGCTGAGGCTGGAGAATGGTGAGGTGGAGACCAACTTAGTGGGCAACTTAGTGTCTCCAAATAACAAACCAAAAGCCTTAATGCCTAAATAAGCTAAGCCGTTTATACCTTTCCACAAGAAGATGGTTTATCCAGAGCATTTTGGAGCACCTCAGCAAAAGACGATGAGCCTGAATTTGAAGGTAAGAATCTTGAGTTTATGTCTATTGCATATCTTTTTAAAATTAAATAACTAATTTATTTATTTATTTTTACTTTAATTTTTTGAAACAGGGTCTCACTTTGTAGTTCAGGCTAGCCCTGAGCTCATGATGTAGCCCAGGCTGGCCTCAAACTCATAGCAATCCTCCTGCCTCTGCCTCCCAAGTGCTAGGATGACAGATGTGAGCCACCATGCCTGGCATAATTTATTTTTGAAATGGTCTCACTGTGTAGTTCAGGCCGACCTCAAACTCACCATGTAGCTCAGGCTGGCCTCAGACTTGTATCAGTGCTCTTGCCTTGGCCTCCTCAGTGCTGGGATCTCAGACCTACACTGCCATACTAAGGTAAAGGATTTTTTTCTATAATAAAATATGATTTGTGAAAAAAATACCAAAACAGTTTAGGGATATAGCTTAGAAGTAAAGCCGAGTGTGGCCAAGGCCCTGGGTTCGAGAGTCAGCCCCAGTCTTGATTCTTGTACACTGACAAACATCTGGAAAGTCTGCACTTCCAACTTCGTGTCCTTGCTTAAGCCAACACAGAGCAGCTGCTACGTACACAACCCTGGTGGTCCAGTCTGGGAGGCACTGCAGCTTCCAGAGTCTCTGCCAGCTCCGTGATCACCAGTGCCGGCTCCTCTAACTTCACTCAGGTCCTGAAAGCCCCAGGGTGATCCCTGGTACCTGTGGCCTTCCTGAGGGGTCATCCTTTTGGAACTCTCTGCCATACTTTTTACCATCCCCACTGCCACTACCATGTACTGTAGGAGTCAAGCTGTCGCCTCCTCACCTCGCTCACTCTCTCCCAGAAGACTTCTCAGCGCCCTGACTCAGCCTGGGCTGACCTCTGCACCAGCCCGACTCTCTGCAACCCTGCCGGCCACAGTGGTGTCCCCACACCCACCTTCTACAGCCTCCTCAGGATAGCCCAGCCCCCCGCGGAGATGACTTGGTCCCATGGCTTCCAAGGCTGAGTTACAACCTGCAAGCATGACCACAAAGAGGAGAATCTGAGCATGCACGCATGTGTGTGTGTGTGTGTGTGTGTGTGTGTGTGTGTGTGTAAGAAAACAGTTGTCTTCAGGAAAAACTAGAACTTTGATCTTTTTTTTCTTCATTTCCACCCTCCTTTCTTCTGTCTCTCTTTCCCTTCTTTTCTCCCTTCTTCTTTCTCTCTCTTTCTTTTTTCTAGTACTGGTAATTGAACCCGGGACCTTTGCACTTGAGCTACCATCCCCAGCCTTTTAAAATATTTTTTGAAATTTTGAGGCAATTTCTCTCTAAATTACTGCGTTCCCCAGACTGGGCTCGATTTTGTGATCCTCCTGCCTCAGCCTCCCAAAGTGCTGGAGTTACAGGCATGGGCCACCATATCCAACTATTTCATTTTTCTTTGGCCAGGCATTTATTTTTTTCTTTTACTGCCCTCCGCTGCCCCTGTGCTGCTGATTAAGCCAAGAACATTCTACCCTTGAGCTATATCCTCAGCTTTTTTTATTTAATTTTGAGACAATGTCTCACTAAATTGTTCAAAGTGGCCTGGAATTTTTGATTGCTCTGCCTCAGCCTCCTGAATGCATGGGATTGCAGGCATACACCCCTCATGAGGGACCAATGGCATTTCTTGTATTCTTTTTACAGCTTAGTTCATATCTTTCCTATTATATTGGAGAAGGTGCTATAATTCTTTTAGTAGACAGGGTCTGGGAGGGTCTGAATCTGGCCTTGGTCTTACTCTCATGCATTCATTCAGCAAATATGTAATATGAACTTATTATGCACAAACTGTTTTAGAAACTAGGACTCGCAGGAAGCAGAGCATTCAGACTTGAGCCATTGTGAACGAGTTGTGGTGGCACACTCCTATCGTCTTAGCATTAAGGAGGCTGAAACAGGAGGATCCTCCAGAGTTCATAGCCAACCTGGGATACATAGTGAATTCAAGGCCAACCTGAACTACATAGTAAGACACTGTCTCAGAAAACCAAACAGATCAGTGCCATACTCAGGATCCTGCCATCTAGCGCAGGCACAGTATAAACAGACTCCTATGTTAAGAATAAAGGGGAAAACAAGGAGTAGAACAGAGTGTGGGTGGGCACTGGGGTGACAGGGTACAGTTTATATATTCAACAGATCATAAGCTCCTAAGGGCAGGAGCTCTCCAAAGCATAGCTTGTTGCACTGTGGAATCTTAGAAATGTTAACTGAATGTTTGGCTGATGGATGGGCAGATGGATGGAGGGATAGGTGGATGGGTGAGTGGGCGAAGACTAGACCCCTATAGGCTTCAGCACCTGCAGCCTGGCATTTCCTGCCCAAGATAGTACTCTCTACAAGTCTCCTATAAGCACCAGGTGCCTCCAAGCAATTCTTTAGAAGATTCTCCTTCCCCATACTGGGAATGGGAACTGAACACAAGGTCTTTATACTCAGCTATATTCCAGCCCTTTTACTTTTATTTTGAGACAGGATCTTGCTAAGTTGCCCACTCTGGGCTTGAACTTTATATCCTGCTTCCTCAGTGTGTGGTCCAACTCCAGGAGGACCCAGCCAAGCCGAGGCATGGGGCCACAGAAAGACCAGCTCAACTTAAAAAAAAAATCTGAGATGTGACTCGTATATCTTAGAAGTCATCATTCTAAAGTGCACAGTTCAATAGCTTTTACAACTGTCCCATGCTCTAGTTCCAGAACATTGCCCCTAAACACTCTCCCTTGAAGACTTACTAGTGTCCACTGTCCCCACACTCCCAAGTCATCAAATTCAAAACTGAGGGTTTGCCTATTCCAGACATTTTCAAGTAAACACACTCCTACATTTGTGATTGGCTTCTCTTACAGAGCACTACATTTTCTTTGCTTTCTTTTGTAGTACTTGGGATTGAGCCCAGGTCTGCCCGCTGAGCTGCATCTCAGCCCCACCCCCTTTTACATTTGGAAACAAATTTTCACTGGATTGCTAAATTGCCCAGGCTGGACTTGAACTTGCAGTTCTCTTCCCTCTGCCTCCCACAGTACCGGGATTACAGGTGAGCCCTGCCATGTCCTGCCAGTATTGCATTTGTTGTAGCTTGTATCAGTGCTTCATTCCTTTCTGTCTTAGTCATTTTCTCCTTGCAGAAACACAACACCCTAAGGAGAACAGCTTTATTTTGGCTCACAGTTTATAGAGGCTTTGGTAAACAGTCAGCTGGGTCCAAGGCTGGCAGCAAAGCACAGAGGCAAACAGATGATGGCTCCATCCAAACATTACATCTAGCTGGAAACCCCTCAGTGAACTGATCCATTGACATGTCATGCTCCCATGATGCAATGGCCTCCCCAAGCCCCACCTAATAGCCCACAAGGGCTTGGGGGGGACATTTAGATGTAAATCACAGTACTTTTCACAGCCAAATAGCAGTCCATTGTATGGATTTACCACATGGTGTTTTGCTGCTCCTCTACTGATGGACAGCCACAGCTCTTCGGCCACCAGCTCCCAGCTCACCTGTTGCTCATGTGAGTACACCTGTGCACGGACCGCTCACCTGGACCAATGGCTGTGTCCTTTTATGCCTGGGAAATGACCACTCAGCCCTCAAGTGCTCACTCAGAGACCACTTGCTCCAGGGAACCTCCTCAGTTTATCCCAAGTGCATCAGTGACATCCCTTCCTGCCCGGCCACAGGACTCTGCTTTTCCTAAGACCGGCAGCATCTTTTTCGCTCTACTCCCAATCCAGAACTTCGCCGTCATTTCTGAGATCCTGGGCTCTTCCAACCCCCCAAAACTTTTGTGGAATGGGAAAGAGAGGAATAATCGTTCACTGGAGATCAGAGGCTTTTGAAGACAGGAAGACTGGCTGGGGAATTTGGGGGAGGTCATGTGTGCAGGAAGTGACAGTCCCCTGGGCTGGGGCGTGAGTGACAGTGGGCAGGAGTGAAGCCAGGTTGAATTAAAAAACAAAAAAACAGTCCCTGGAATGCGCGCTTTTCCCACAGGAGCCCAACGCACCGCCAGCGCTGCGCCCCAGCGCCCCCGCCTGGGCGCGGCCGGGGCCGGGGCACCCCTGTAGCCGCCGCTCCTGCTTCGGGGGTGGGGATGGAGTCTGTTGGAGGGCGGAAGGGGGCGCACGAATGTCCCCTGAATTCCCCGCCCCGTAACGCGATGAGGAGGGGCGGGAGGAGGAGGGCGGCCCGGCGGGCACTGTGATTCCCTAGCCGCCCTGCCCCGGGTCAGCTGAGGACAGCCGGTCGCCACGCGTGAATGGCTCCGGAGCTCGAGGCGAGGGCGTAGAAGACCGCGGGAAGGTCCGGGGGGCTGGGGGCTGAGACGGCGGCAATCCCTCGGGGACGGGCCCCGAGCGCAGAGACCCCAAGGAGGGCCCAGCGCCCTGCGCAGCCCGAACGTCCCTGTAGCCAGCGAGCCCTGCACCGTCCGCAGTCCACAGCGCGACCCCCAGACGGCCCGGCCCGCCTCGCAGTGCTTCAGGGTCAGCCGCTCAGCTGCTCTTTATCACAAAATGAGCTGTACTTATTGTGGAAAAACAAGAAACACTGGACCATGAAACAAAAAAAGCTTTGAAAAATTGTCTAGAATCTCCTTATCTGATTAACATCCTGCTGTATTTCCTTTGTTTTTTGTCTGTGCTTCTTAAAATAAAGTTTAACTCTTTTTATGTTTGTGTGCCTATTTACTAAAGAGAGCATGTGGAAATAAGAAGGTAAATTCTCCAGCATTTGCTTCTGAAAATGTTTATCTTCTCCTTTCTCCTATTAAAGGAAGCATATTATAGCTCCCTGCTCTGTGCTTTACTTTTTTTTTTTTTTTTTTTTTTTCAGTTTTTTGAGACAAGGTCTCAATGTGTATAGCTCAGGCTGGCCTTGAGCTACTCACTATGTAGCCCATGCTGGCCTAGAACTCATACGATCTTCCTGCCTTCGCGCCTCCTGGGTGTCCGGATTACAGGCATGAACAACCACACTGGTTTGACTTCTTAAATTTATCTCAAAGCCGTTTTACTGTAAGTAAATAGCTTCCTGTTCATTTGACTTTGTTTGCAGGTTGCTTAAAGGAGGATGTTCCATCATATGGCTTTATTTTACCATAACGAATTTGTCCCCAGGGACAGGTGGATGTTTCCAGTAAACATTGATGAAATTAATAACTGCCCAAAGATCAGGGGCTCCAACTCAGCCCATCCATAGGGCAGATCTTGCTCACAGCTGGCTCAGGGTCAAGGACGTGTGCAGCTGGCATTGGCATGTATTACTGAGTTGTCCTCGGTGTTCATCAGGAGAAACAGGAGCAAGAGGAGAGACTAGTCTTAAGGGATTCATGGAGGCTGCTGGCTCCCAGTTTGAAGTCTATGCCTCAGATGCTGCAGTACTTTAAAGGTAGCAGGCCAGAGAAATAGCATAGGCAGATGCTTCAGCTGCAGTGCAAAAGCAGAAAAAGGCAGATGTCCAGTTCCAGGGTGGGTGGGGAGGCAGTACTTCTTCTGGGGAGAGGTATGTGCCACCACACCCCATTTACAGTGTACTTCAATAGTGTTTTATATATTCAAAGAATCAGGTAACTATCACCACAAACAATTTCATTATTCTGCTTTGAGACACGATTTCTCTAGGTTCCCCAGGCCAGCCTTGAACTTGTGAGTCTCCTGCCTCAGCCTCCTGAGTAGATGGGATTATAGTATGTACTGCCATGCCCTGCTATCAGTTTCAAAAAGCTTTCACTACTCATCAATAAATAACCTACTATTAATAGTCATTTGCTATTCCCCTGTTGTGATGGGAAATGTCCCCCCAAGGCAGAGCTTTGGAAGGTGCCTGGATCCTGCCCCTTCTATACCCATCAGTGGATTAGCCCATTAAGTTCAGCTGAATGAGCTGTTTAGAAGTGGGCGTGGCTGGAAGAAGGAGATCACTGGGCGGCATGATGTGAAAGAATGTGTGTGTTCTTGTCCCTGGCTTCTCCTTCTTTCTCTCTGCTTCTTGGGTACCATGGATTGAGCAGCTTTCCTCTGCTATGCCTTCCATCATGCTGTTTCTGCTTAGGAGCAGCCTACTCTGAACTGAGCCCTCTGCAGTCAAGAGCCACATAAGTCTTCCTTGCTCCTTTTTTTTTTAGACAGATTTTGCTATGTCATGCTGGCCTCAAACTCAGGATTTCTGCTGCTTCGGCCTCCCAAATGCTGAGATTATAGAAGTGTACCACCACACCTGGCTCTTTCCTTTTTTTTTCAAAACATTTTTTGTGGTACCAGTGATCAAACTTTGCTTGCTAAGCTCAGCACCACTGAGCTAAATCCCCAGCTCATCTTTCCTTCTTTATTTTTCTTTTTATTGTGAAATAGATACATTTTATATACATATCATGATCACATGCAACACAGACAATTTGTACCAGTATATGACATTTTTTCTCATTTTTTTCCATCTTTAAATTGGAGGTGTCAGGTATTTTGTCCCTACAGTGGAAAAGTGATTAATAATACTCCCAACTCTACCAACCCCAGGCAACCACTAATCTACTTTCTATCTATATGGATGTGCCTAGTAGGGACATTTCTCATGTAGTAATGGCATTTTATGTCCGGCTTCTTTCCTTTAGTATGATGTTCCCATCTATAATGTAGCATATGTTCAAACTTCATTCCATCTCATGACTGGATAATATTACACTATGTGGATAGGCCATATTTTGTCTATTCTTTGCTCTGTGAATGGATTTTTGTTCCCACTTTTTGGTATTATGAATAGTGTTGCCCCACATATATGTGTACAAGCTTTTTGTGGACATATCTTTTTTTTTTAAATAAAACATTTGTTGGTACATTTTAGGCATACATAATAATAACACTCATCATAGGGAGTTTGCACCTGTGTGTGGAACATTCTACCTATTTTTCTCATTTTTTTCCTTCCCTTATGCCCCCTCCTCACCTTAGCTGCCAAAGCTTTCTTTCCATTTTTTCTATGTTCACTTTTTTCTTGTCCTTCTCTTCGTTTCTACCTTATCTCTTATTTCCCTTCCCATTTGAACATTCTGTTCCTATTTCCCAGTATATGTTTTAGTTCTTATTTCTGCTTTTTCTCACACCAGAGAAGCGATGTGGTATTTAAAATGTGTGTCAAATTTATTTCACTTAAGAGTATGGTCTGACGATCCATCCCTTTAGCTATGCATGTCTGAAGCTCATCTTTCTTTATGGCAGATAGTATTCCACTGTATAGAATAATCATATCTTGGGCCAGGGATTTAGCTCAGTGTTTCCGGTGCCTGCTTTGCAAGCACAAGGTCCCGGGTTTGATCCCGGTAACCACATACCACAGTGCCGGGCGTGGTGACTCACACCTGTAATCCCAGCACTTGAGAGACAGAGGCAGGAGGATCGCTGTGAGTTTGAGGCCAGTCTGTGCTACATAGTGAGCTCAGGGCCAGCCTGAACTACAAAGTGAGACCTTATCTCAAAAAAAAATGAAAATAAAAATCACATCTTCTTTATCCATCTGTCAGTCGATGGGCTCTTGGGGTGCTGGGGACACATGGTTTCAGTTCTCACAGTGGACTAGCTGGGACACAGTACCTTTGCATTTCATCTTTTGAGGAATCACCAGCAGTTTCCTGAAATGGCTGCACCATTTTACATTCCCACCAGCAGCCGCAGAACCATAAGGAGAGGTCCATTTTCTCCACATCCTCACGGACACTTGTTGTGACCTGTAAGCTTTTAAAATTATTATTATCCATCATTTTGATGATAACATCCCAGTGGGTGCTATGTCATTATGGCTCTGAGTTGCATTTCCCTAATGACTAACCAGTTTGTCTCTTTATTTTTTTAAGAAATGGAGCCTATGTGGGTCAGGCTAGTTTTGAACTCCTGAGTTCAAGTGATTGTCCTGCCTTATTCCTGCCTCTCAGTCTCTGTTTCCCCTCTCTCTATCTTGCTGACACTCTTTGTGTCTCTATCTCTGTCTGTGTCTACATCTGTCTCTGGAGATGGAACTCAGCAGGGCCCTGGCCATGCGAGGCAAGTGCTCTGCCAGTGATCTACATTCCTGGCCTTTCCTTTCCTTTCTAGTACTTCTGTGCTTTCAGATTTTACATTTAAAACTTGGATACATTTACGTTTCACCCTAGTGTGTGATGAAAATATGCATCAGACTCTTTTCTGAAATCTATGTCATGTGTGTCTGGCACCTAGGTTAGGGGGAGGGATTCGGATCAGGGGCTCAGAAGTACAGGTGACATTTGTACAGAGACTGGAACAAATGGAGAGACAGAGCAAGAGCTGCAACAGACATGCAAGAGCTGACCACAGACAGAGAGCTGCAGGTGCCCAAGTCCAGGTGCCAAGAGGTTTTTCTGGTTCCTAGAACAGCAAGAACTCCAGTACATGAACCCATTTTCTACTGCTATAACAAAATACCTGGGGCTGGGTGCTTTACAAGTAGTGGAACCTTTAAGAGGCGGGGCCTAAAGGGAGGCGGTGAGGTCATTGAGGATGTTACCCTGGGGAGAGATCCTTCCTGGGGACTGAGGTGGCCCTCAAGCATTGAGTTTATGAATGCCCTGTAAGTTTATTCCTCTCTCTTCTTTTTGGGTACTGGGGAACAGACCCTGGCCTTGTGCATCCTAGACAAACCCGTGCCACTAAGCAACACCCCAGTTGTGGCCCCTTCTCACAGTTGTTTCTCTGCATGCTTCTGAACCACGTTGGAATACAGTCAAGGGTGCCTCACCAGAGACTGAACGGATGAGGGAAGCTGATCTTGGGCTTTCAGTCTCCAAAACTGAGCTCTACAGGTTCTCTGAGCTGGGAGGCACAAGGTACTTGGAGGTAGGGGCCGAGAGCAATTCCAAGGCAGCGGGAGACAACAGCAGGCTGGAACATGCAGCCCTTCTAGTCAAGCACTAACTTACCTGCCTGGAGCCGCCTCTTCCCACTTTAAGTTTAAGACAAGGACTTGGGCTGACTCAGGCTTCCAGAGCTTGTCAGGCAAAGTAGTACAAATCTGGCATCTCAGAACTTTGGAAAGATGAGGCAGGAGGATCATGAGCTCAAGCCCAGTGAATTTATTGAGACCTTGTCTTGAAATAAACAGGTTTTAAAGAGGACCAGGAATGCAGTTCAGTCAAAGGCCCTAATCCTCTTTACTGCCATAAAAAGAAAGAAGAAATGAAAGAAAGACAGACAGACCCTACAGCTGGAGCCTTCTGACTAGTGGTAAGCAGTTGCCTCTACCCTCAGCACTGCAAACAAACTAAAACAGGAAAAGATCCTATCAGGCAAATGCTAGAGGCTGGGGTGAAACCCAGGGAGTTCTGGTGCTGCTGGTGACTCACGCATGATTTGAGTGATGTGCAAATACAGTTTTGATTTCCATAGTCAGGCTTTATTTACTTAGTTATTTAAACTGTGCTGAGGATTTTTTTAAACCAAGGATCAAATTCAGGACCTTGGGCTTGCTAGGCAGCCCCTGTGCCACTGGGCTAAATTTCTGACCCTGTTTGTTTTGTTTTGTTTTGTTTTGTTTGCGATACTGGTGATAGAACTCACAACCTTGCACTTGTAAGGCAGGAGGTGGTGCCACTCAGTTAAATCTCTACCCCTCAGTTAGTTTTCTTGAGACAGGTCTCACTATGTAGTTCTGGCTGGCCTCGAACAATGCATTTTGGAGTAACAATGACATTCAGATCGTAGCACTGAATGATATCTGAGTACCAGGTGTGCTACACACCTGCAACCCTAATCCTGGTACTCAGAAGGCTGAGGCGGAAGCGCCACCAGGCATTCAAGGCCAGCCTGTGCCACACCATGAACTCCAAGTCAGCATGTCTCAACAAGCAAACAGGAAGAGCCGTCAAAACGCCAATCAATAAATTTCCTCCATAAGTGGAAAAGATGGAGATTAATCCACACTGGTAGAGCCCAGGGAGCAAGTGCCACATGGAGATCAGAAGCTCGTACCCCACTCCTGGAGCTGCAGGCCCTCGGAGACTCCTATGTGGATTCCCAAAAGTGTGTGACTCCAACTGTAACCACGGAGCAGAATGAATTTCAGGCATTACCACTGCCCCTTGAACTAGTTCCCAAACATCCTATGTCTGTTGGTGGCAATAAAAATACTGTGTCCAGCATGGGCCAGGCATGGTGGCCCACACCTGCAATCGCAGCTACTCAGGAGCCTGAGGCAGGAGGATCACAAGTGTGAGGCCAGCCTGGGCAGCGTGGTGACATCTTGTCTCAAATGAGAATGGGAAGGGTTGGAGATGCAGCTCTGTGGTAGATGTCCTTGAGTTTGAGATGTATCTTCAGCACGAGCACCACCAGGTGCCAGGACAGTCTTTAGCGCGGGTGTCCCAGCCATAGGCTTTGTCTCTCCTTTGCCACAGTGATGGAGCTGGAGGTTTCTGCTCTTGATTTCACGTGTAGTCAAATATTTTTCCTTCCCCGCCCTCTTTTTTTTTTTTTTGTCATATAGAGAATTAAACTGAGGGCCTTTACACTGAGTATATCCCTAGCTTTTATTTAATTTTATTTATTTTTTTAATGTTGAAGCAGGTAGGGGAATGAGAAAAAAAGTGCGAATTAAGTCATGTCACATATTGGTACAAATTCTCAATGCTGAGTGTGATCATGATATATACATAAAATGTACCTATTTCACAATTAAAAAAAAATTGTTGAGGCAGAGTCTCACCAAATTATCCAGGCTGAGTTTGGACTGGAGATTCCCTAGCCTCAACTTTCCAGAGTGCTGGAATTAGGGATGTGTGATAGCTTGCGTCTACTTGTTCCCTCAAAGTCTCAAGCAATCATAGATGGGGCTTTTCAGAGGTGGCTGGATCTAGAGTGTGTGATGCCCCAGCTAAGTGTGTGATACTGAGATCAAGGGGGTATGATTATTAAATTAGTCCATCCATTGGTCTGGCCTAGTCCTGGGTGTGGATGATGAAAACCTTCCCTAGGGGTGAGTGCTGTCCCGTCTCAGTGTGTGAAGGCAGCATGGATAGAATACAAGTGACAGAAAGAGGGTGACTTCTTGTCACTTGCTACTTTGCTGCCTTGCTCCCTTCTGCCTCCCATAAACTGTTTCTCCTCTGTGATGTCCCTCTGCCATGTCACCGTGCCTCGGAGCCAGCCAATTACGGACTGACACCTTTATAAATAGTGAGCCAAAATAAACTTTTAACTTTGTGTGTTAGATATTTCTCAGCAGTGAGAAACATAACTAAGAGAGGGTGTGCATTGTCAAATATTTTCCACCAGCATAGCTCATCTGACAAATCACTTGTGAGGATTTTCTTTATCACATCATTCATTCACTTTTTCATTTAGTTTTATAAAATTTAAATTCTCCTGTGGATTATTTGTTCTGCTTTTGTCATATGACTCCAAGTCTTCATTTTACTATTGTGACTCTGATTTTGCAGATGGAAAGACTGAGGCAGAGAGATTGAGTGATTTTTGTCCAGGGTCCTGGGGCTTAAAGCCACAGAACAGGGAGGCAAAGCTGGCGCACAGACTCAGTGAGCACTGCTGTGTCCATGCTTACCCAACCTCACTGTGCTCCTTGGCCTGGGTTGGGGTCTTGCCTTGCATCTATTATCTTCTTAACCTCTGTGCAGGACCCAGAGGCTCCAGCCTGTGTTACTGGTGTCCACAGGGACAGGACTCGGAGCCACATACTTGGAACAGGACAGGATGGAGGACTGCCCTGGCAGAGGTTACATCTTAGAATCCCAATCTGGCAACCAGTGTCCAGGTCCAGACTCAGTGTAGCAGACCTCTCTGCCCAGGACCAGCAGGCTGTGAGCGGCACATGCTTCCTGCTTCCTTTAATTTAGCTCATTTTTGTAGTACTGGGACCTATGGCCTTTACATTGAACTACTTCCCTGGTCCTTTTTATATTTTTAAATTTTTTAGACAAAGTCCCGCTAAGTTTCTAAGTTGCCCAGGCTGGGCTTGGACTTTTGATCCTCCTGCCTCAGCCTCCCAGAGTTACAGGTGTGCACCATCACACCTGGCTCTTGGTATTGCTTTGGTTTTGTCATCTGTGAGGGGAAGCAGGGAGCACATTCGATGAGACTTCTGGTTGTTGATTGATTTTGCAGTAGTAAAATCACACCAGAGCGCGTGCGAAGGAGTCCATAACTACAGCACTCTGCATGACCAGTGCAACAGGGTTATTCAGCCCATAGGATGAATGGCGGCATTGCGTAGCTGGGCCTGCATGGTTAGCATGGAAACCAGTACTCCTCTTGGTCTGGATGGGGAGAGGGATGGTGCCTTCTTACATGACATCTGTCCAGGTCCTGGGGCAGGACGCTTCCGTGGGAACAGCCAGGATTGTCTGTATAGCAAGCTCCAGGTCCATCCTGCAGCACCATTTTGTGGGGACTGAACCCAGGGCCTTGTGCCTGCGGAGGACACACTGAGCTACACCCCAGCCACACTTCATCTTAGGGAGCCTCGGGATGCCGACAGGATTGACCTACAGTATGAAAGGGCTCCTTCCCATGGGCCTCTGATTCCTGGTTCCTCTGTCCCCCACTGGGCTCCTTCTTGGCAATGAGATATACTTCTGTTGTCCCTTGAGCATGCCCCTGAAGCCAGTAGCTGACGCCCAGACTCATGGTAGCCAAGCCTGGCATAGCGCAAAGGTTGGAGCCAGTGTTGGAGCCAGTGAGATCTTTTACTTTTATTCTAGTAAGTCCAGGTAATAGTAACCAAGAGATAAGGTGTTTCCCTTTCCTTTTTTCTTTTCCTTCTTCTCTTTTCCCCCTTTCCTCCCCCTCCTCTCCTTCCTGTGCTGGTTCTCTGCTCATGCACATGACAGATAAATGCGTGGCCACTGAGCTATAGCTCTGACCTTTTTATTTTATTTGGAGATGACAGGGCCTTGCCAAGTTTCCCAGGCTGGCCTCAAACTTGCGATCCTCCCACTTCAGCCTCCCTAGTGGCTTGGATTATAGTCATGTGCCACCACCCCTGGGTACTTCTTTGCATTTCATATGTACTCAGGGAACCAGCTCTCCTATCCGGGAGCCAGCTCTGTTCTAGCTTCCACTGGCAACTTTCACCTTCGGAAGTGACCTCAGCACAGTTGCTGTCACGTGGGGTGGCTACGTGGCCACCCAGGAGTCAAAGTTCTTCATCCTCCATGCTTTTATCTTTTTTCTTTCCAGACCTCACGTGTCTGCAAGCCAGGGTATTCAAACAAATCTCAAGGCCGGGCAATCACTGTGCTCCTTTACATAATTCAGATGCTGGGATTCAGGGGTTTCCACGTTTAGCAATCCCCGAACCCAGTGGGCACAGCTTAACGTGGCTCTTGGCTGCCCTGGCCTCCTGCAGGCCTATAGCAATGCCCTACCCAGATGCCAGCTGCTTGGTCCAGCCCTTGGTATTTCTGACCATGACTATAAATCGGGGTCTCTGCCCTTCCTGATGTTAGAAAATTTACTTGAGGGGTCACGGCTCTCAGAGCAGGACTTCACTTAGGTTTCTTGATTTACTACAAATCAGACAACTTAGGAACAGCCAAGGGAGCCTCCCGGAAGCGCCTCACATCCGGGTCTTCAAGTGTCTATAGTGCTCACTAGAGGTCCAGCTCCAGCCCTAACCCTCCCCTTCCTGAGGCTGTCTGGGGCCCCATGTAAAGTCAGCTCAATAGCAAAAACCTGGTGTGATCAGAGAGGTTCATTGTGAATAATGAAACACACTCGGAGTTCTCAAGAAATCTGAGTTTCAGGAGTTCTGTACTAGAGACCAGGGACAAACAGTTCTCTAATCTGTACCTGGTTTTCTGTGAGCCTGGAGTTGGGTTTGTTTGTGTTATGGTAGCTGATGTGCTTGACCCTGGCAGGCATGCTGGAGGGTTCCAAAGTGCAGCCACGGTGTGACTGAGCCAGGCTGGCATCTCTCCATGGCACAATCTCCCTATGTCTGCAACATAACAGATAGCAGAGCCTGCTGCTGGGCTGCCAGGAGGAGGTTCAGAAGAGTTCTCTGGTGTTTGCTGTCCTGGCCTAAGGTCTGAGCCAAGGACAAGCTTGGAAAGTGGCACTGCAGGCCCAAAGGGACAGAGAGAATCTCCCAGTGCACAGCCATTCCTGCCCAGGCTCTGAGCCCCTGGGCCCCTGCTCCCCACTTCTGCTTTGGTGGTGTGGCAGTGTCTTTGCACTTTGAAGTATCCCTGAGGAAGTGACCTTTGTTCCTCAGAGATCATTTCCAGAGAGAGTCTGATATGGCCCCTGCCAGTCCTAAGGTTTATGACCTGGCAGGCTGCAGGGCAAGCCCCTTACACCTGTGCTCTGTACCTGACATCTGGCTTCTCAGCACTTTGGCCTGGGTCAAGGACCACCATGTCCTTTGGCAGCCATGGGCAGGAGGAAAGAGTGGGAAGCCAGGAGGCATCTTGTTGGAGCATCACATAGCCTAGGCTTCTGCACCAACCCCCTTTCTGCACTGGCAGCTGGGCCTTGGCCTGTGGGGCTGTCACAGGACAAAGCATATGGCCCACAGCCGAGTCGAAGGGCATCCAGCCTTCCAAGTGTGCTCCTTTATCTGTGGGCTGCTGCAGGTCTGTGGCCCAGAGCCAGAGGCCTGGGGAGTACAGATGCCAGAAGCAAATGCAGTACAAATCTGCCGTCCTGACACTGGGTCCCCAGGAACCGCATACCATGGGATAAGGTCAGAGCATCCAGGGTGGCCACTCTGTTGACCACCAGGCTGCTGCCTTGTGGTGCGAGTTACACACTGGTTGCTTCCAGAGCCAGGGCTGGCCAGGGACATGCAGAACTCAGTCTTTTGTACAACTCCTGGGCTACTGGTCTTTTCTGACACTTCCCCTTCTGGGTGCACCCCAGATTCCACAGACAGCTGCACTTCACTGGAGGAAGCCACTCAACTCCCTGCAGGTCTAACCTCGCTGGTCCCCAGCTTCCTGGAGTTGGGGGTTTCAGGGGACATTCATTCTCTCTGAAGTTGTGGATGCCTGGTGTGGAGTTGCCCACTGGGTGGACATCAGCAAAGGGGCCGTGTCTTGACAGATGCAAAGGGGCCGGGGATTTAGCTCAGTGGTTCTGGTGCCTGTCTTGCAAACGCAAGGACCCGGGTTCGATCCCCGGTAACCGCATACAATACTGGGTGTAGAGACTCACGCCCAGCGGCAACCAGTACCACATACCACAGTGCTGGGCGTGGTGGCTCACGCCTGTAATCCCAGCACTCTGGAGGCAGAGGCAGGAGAAATGCTATGATGTGAGTTTGAGGTTGAGCTCAGGGCCAGCCTGAACCACAAAGTGAGACCCTGTCTTTAAAAACAAAACAAAAAAAACGATGCAAAGGCTGGCAGGCAACTTGGTGGCAAAGTGAATGCCAAGCATTTGTGAGGCCCCGGGTTTCATCCTCAATACCATAAAGCACACTCCAGCTGTCAGCTCAGATGTGCACAGTGGCAGAGGGGAGGCAGGACCTAAAGAAAAACAAGTTCTTCCCAGCCTTGAGCAGTGGCTCGCCCCCCACGGTAAGTCCTTGTTGTGTTACAGATAAGACTGGCAACTATGTCTTGCAAATAAAGTTCTCGGGGCCCTGTTTTCAAAGATCAGGAGGAACCAAGGTTCTGTAACCTTGCTCGTCCACCGTCTCCCATTTCATATCACTAGAAAGGCCACCCCCCCCATTTACCGGATGTAGAAAACAGAAACTTCTCAGTTGTTCTGAGTTCTTCCTTTAGACAGGAGTACCTTGAGCTGGTGCTTACCTAAAACTTGAAACAAATCCTCCTGTTTCCCATTGGTCTCTCCTTCCTGTCTCTTGAAACTTTGCAAAAGACCGAGTCCTGCGTGTCCCTGGCCAGCCCTGGCTCTGGAAGCATGTGTCTTGACAGCAGGAAGCTCAGGCAGTGGCAGAGACGGGGGGACTCACGGAAATGGGATGGTCACAGCGACCCACGTGAGCCAGTGGCACCAAGCAATACCAAGTGAACTTTTCTCTTTCCCAGTATCAGAAGTCGATCTCAGACCTTGCACTTGCTAGGCAGGTGCAGTGCTGCTGAGCACGTTCCTGGAGTGATGGACAGGGCGGGGTGGTCTCATCTGAAGCTTGTGTGCTCGGCTCCTGGGCTGTCCCATGTCTTTGACTTGTTCTCTTCCCACGCCTGACCTCTTCCCACGGTAGCAAGTGCAGATGAGCACAACCCAGAGGAAGGGGAATGAGCACTTGAGATAGTATTGGGCCTACAGCGAGGCTTGGAGGCCGGTGACAGGACAGGACAGGCAGGCCAGGGCTCAGGCTGGGCTTGCAGACAGCTTGAGACCCACAGCAGACATTTGCTAGAGCTCGAATAGTACACACCACACCCTAGGCTATGTCAGCAGTCTCCCCACCCCAGGGTCCTCACAGTGGAGGGTCCTCCCCTCAGATGGCCAGTGCTGGGCCAGCACATGCTGCCCCCTGCTGCACAAGGAGGGTACAGCAGGGGACCTAGGCCTCCACTCTGGCAGAGATCTCAGGGTGGCTCCTCAAATGCTCACTGCCATTTGGTCCAGCTTCTGCTCTTACTGGGAAGGGAGTGGCCTGTCTCCTATGGTACTCCAGCCCAGGGACCTGGGTCAGCTAAGCACCCCCTCCCAGCTTCCTTCTCCCTAGGCCACCCTGGGCTCTAGCGACCCTGCCCTTTAGTCCCTGCATTAGCATCCTGCGAGGCCTGACACATACACCCCTCAACCTCCCAGGCTGTCTGCTGCTGCTCGCTGGAACCCTCTGCTGTCCCAGCGCTGCCACATCTAGCCGTTCTCTCTGTCCTAGCTCCTGTTGCTCTGCACAGTGATGGACCAAGAGGGCTAAGGACACAAGCCCGGACTCCGTACCAACTGCCCAGGCAGAACTGTGGCAGGCCAAGTGTGTCTGGACGACTCAGGGACGGGATTCGCTCCCGAGTCTGTCCCTCTCATCCTGACGTGGAATCCGGGCTGTGCCTGCCCGGCATCCACCCTGCAGTCCCAGCTGTGTCTCCAGCTGCCCAGGGGAGGCTGCCAAGAATAGTACTTTGTCTCTTACACAAGCGTCCCCTGGGCAGGGCCGTGCTTCTCATTCTTCTTGGCTTCCTTTCTCCGGCGCAGGAAGTGGCTGCTCACAACACAGCGCTCAGACCATCTTCTAACAGTAACGCACCACTTTTCTGTTCAACACAGAAAGATCAACCATCTTGGAAAATAAGTTTATTTTTACACCCTGTCAGCCCCCGCTACTGAGGAGTGAATGAACCCAGGGCCTTCACAGAGTGACATCCCAGCCTTTTCATTCTGAGACAGGGTCTTTGCTCAGTCCTAAGTTGCCCAGGGTGGGCTCAGACTTTTGATCCTCCTGCCTCAGCCTCCCAGAGTGCTTGGGTCACAGGTGTGTGCCCCCACGCCGGGCTGTTCACACTTGGCCGCTGTGTGGTGATTACTGCAACCGTGGAGCGATCTCAATGGTGTTGATCCGGAGGATGGTCTGCGGGTTCACGATAACTGAAAAAGAAAGAAAACGGGTCACAGGCTCATCCGGATCCGGTCCAGTGTGAATATGCTACAGCAAGGGCTCTGACCCCCGGCGCTGCTGGCTGTGTGCCTGGAGGCTCCGCTTCGGCAGCAGCTTGCTCTGGGAGCGCAGGTCCCCGCCCAGGCAGCGTGGTCCCCTCCCGGGGTCCTCGTTCCACGTCACCAAGGTATGCACTGCCGGTCTGGCTTGCCGGCTCCACAGGCAGCACTGGAGGGTGGAAGGCCGGCAGCTCCAGGCAAGGCGCCTGCTCCTGCCCACGGCCACTGTGGCCTCTGGACTTGATGGGCGGGAGCTGTGCTTGCTCTGAAGCCACCCGGGGGAACCAGGGAAGAGAGCCTGGCACGATCTGAGCGGTTCCCTGTGGGGCCTATATAATTACACCCCACTGCTGGTGGCCAGGCTGGCGATGGCTATTGGAACTGAGACAGGGCTCTGCAGCGACCCCTGCGCCCCGAGGTCCTGCACGAGACACCCCTGCCTCGAGGGTGAATGGCACCTTGTAGAGACCTCTGGAAGAGCAGCCCTCACCTGCCTGTGGATCACCTGCTCTGGGGCAATGCGGGGTGTCTGTAAACATCGCAGGGGGACACGGGGCAGGTCAAGGACAATGGGAGAGGGAGGCCAGGCCCATAGGGTGCTCCCTCAGGATGAGACAGAGAGGGGCCGTTTACCCCATGGCTGTGCCCCTGATGTACCCACCCTCTGGGCGGGCAGGACACCAGGAGAGGGCCCAGAGCCATCGTGCCCCTTCTGCAGGAAGCCGGGGCTCACTGCCCTCTTGTCACACACTCCTCCAACTGCAGCACAGAGATATCTCAGGGGCACCAGCTCCAATGCGGCAACACCTCATGAGGGCCCTCAGCGTCACAGCGAGGGTCCACATGCACCTGGGCTGGCCATCGTGCCGGGTGATGCCAGACCTGCCACCAGCTCCCCCATACCTCGGTCTCCAGCCCTCCCAGAGCTGTCTCCCAGGCCCCGCCCGTGAGCTGAGGAGACGTGCAGCACCCCAGGGCTCCATCACCTGTGTCCAGAACCAGCCTCAGGTGCTGCTGCCCTGACAGAGCCCGCCTCGGGGGCTTCCTGGAGGCCCTCATGGGCAGCCGGGCGCCTCTGGCTGCCGCCCTTGAGGCTCTCCCCAGGGGGCTGGTGGGGCTTCTCACACTGGCCCTGTGGCCTCCTCAGCATTGTCCCCTGGCCTCCAACCAAAACCGAGCCAGTCCCGCACCCATGGCGATGTTGGCACCCTCAGAGGACGCTGCACTAGCGGTCTCACCCCACCAGGGGCGCACTTATCCCAAGAGTTCAATGCAGGCTGGGATGCAGCTCTGCGCAGAGCACCAGCTGAACAGGCACCAGGCTCTGGGGCGGACAACAGTGATCCAAGAAGAGAAAACTCAGTGCCACGTCGCTAAGATGAAGTATGACACAGGCTGCCTGTGACCTGACCAACTAGTCAGGAAACCAGGGTCTGTCTCCTCTGTCACCATCTGTTGAGCTTCTTGGCTTCCTGCTCCATGGCCGCCTGCAGAGGTCACCACACTCCGGGATTCTGGGTATATTCCTCTCCCTTTAAAATACTTGTTACACATGGACACAGGTATGTGTGTGCCCAGGCGTGTAAGTTTCGTTTATCATTAAGCTTTAATCTTTCCTTTTTGCAGTACTGAAGATTGACCCTAGGATCTCTGCACTGAGCTGCTTCCTAGTCCTTTTCCAGTGTTTGAGACAGGATCCCACTAAGTTGCCTGGGCTGCCCTCAAACAGGAGATACTCCTGCCTCAGCCTTCCAAGTAGCCAGGACTACACGCATCTGCCACGGTTGGGGTTTCTATCTAAGTCTCCCCTGACAAGCCTCCTGAGCTTGAAGCAGGGCTTCTGAAGGGTCACTGAATCACAGGAGTGCCACACCTACGCTGATGTTAGGAGGAGGGGCTGTGGGAAGGGCGGAGTGCCTTCCCTGGCTTCCTGGCTGCCTCAGTGTGACAACTTCCCTCCCCGGTGCTTCTCTGCCACGCTGTCCCGCCCTGGAGCCAGTGGACTACGGAGGGCAACAGTGAGTCAAAATAAACCTCCCTTCTTTAAGTTGCAGCTGTCGGGTACCAGTCCCAGCACCAAGGGGCGGGACTAAGACCACCACCATACTTGTTATATTGCTGACCTGCGAGAGGCGCTGCCCTGTTGTAACCCGAGCCCTTGCCCTGCTGCTGCAGCATGGGGCGGTTTCTCCTCGGCTCTGGGGACACCACTCCACTGAGGACATCATGGCCTGAGGGGGCACCGGTGTCCCTCAGGGTCCCACAGGTGTCTTGTGGTACAGGAGGCCAAAGTTCGTGGTAGCTGAGGGTGGGGACTGGCAGTCTAGGGAGCAAACCCTGGGGCGGCTACTCATACAGCCTCACTCGTCCGCCCACGCCCGGGGAAGGACACGGGCAACACTGCCGCGGGACACTACAACAAGATGCAGGGCATGGCCTCTCACTCACTCTTTTTCTTTCTGTAGTTTTTCCTCCTCTTAAATTTCATGTTGACTTTGGGCCGTGATTCTGTCTTTTCAATGACTGTGGCTTCAACTCGAACAAGATCCTTTCTGGAAGAAGAAAAATAAATGAGTTTGAATCTCCCTGACTCTTTTTCTTTCTTTTTTTTTTTTTTCCCCCCCAAGACTAGGGTTTGAACCCAGAGCTATTGGTATGTCACGTAAGCTTTCTACCACTGAGCTACACCCTGGCCCTATTTTTCAGTTTTACTAAATTCCTATGAGAATTCTTTTTTGTTTTGTTTTGATTTTGGAGACAGGTTCTCCCTTTGTACTTCCGGTTGGCCCTGAACTCACTATGCAGCTCCGGCTGCCCTTGAATTTGAGCCACTCCTCCTACCTCAGCCTCCCCAGTGTTGGGATTACAGGAGTGTGTCACCATGCCTGGCTCCTCTGGGAATTCTTTATTTATTTATTTATTTTTGAGACAGGGTCTTGCTTTGTAGTTCAGGCTGGTCTTGAGCTCACTGTGTAGCCCAGGTGAGCCTCAAACTCATAGCAATTCTCCTACTTCTGCTTCCTGAGTGCTGGGATCACAGGGCCCACACCTGGCACTGTGGTGTGTGGTACTGACTGCTGGTGGACGTGAGTCACCATGTCCAGCATTGCTGTATGTGGTTACCAGGGATGGAACCTGAGACCTTGCACTTGCAAGGCAGGCGCTAGAACAACTGAGCTAAATCCCCGGCCCTCCCCTGAAAATTCTTAACATGAAGTTTTACCTTTTTCTGCTGATTATACAGTACAAACTATATGCCCTCACTGTACACATTTTGAAAACTACAAAAATAGCATGAGAATAGTTGTTTGTCAAACAATTCTTAAAGGCTGTCGTGTAATGAGTTATTAGCAGACCAAGCTGCTCTGCATGGCTCCTTCCGGACACAAGCACACACTGTAAGAATGAAGAAACCGCTGTGCTCAGTGCTGCCCTGAGAGTGCTCACCTGCCCTCCACCCAGCCCGTGGGCGCCGGCGCCGTCTGCACACCCAGCCCCAGCCCAGTAACCCTGGCGTCTAGCGGTGCATTACCCGAGGAGTGGCTTGCCCAGCAGCGTGAAGTTGTCCGCCCCAACCAGCAGGACCTGAAAAACGCACAAGGAGCACATCATCATCCATTGGCTTGGGGTGATACCCAAGCCTCCAAGGGCAAAGGTGACGCGAACACATAGCAGGGCTCAGGACCGCAGTCACCCTGTGTGGGTCACTGTGGTTAGGACCTGGTCTGCTACGTGAGGAGGTACTTGGCACTGAGAGGGAGGTACCTGCCAACAAGAGATGAGGCTATCTTATGCAAATACCCCCGGGCCTTAGAAGGATGGAACCAAGTGATTACTGGAGGGCATGGCTGTGCATCTAGATAACTTTAACCTCTTATTTAAATTGTATTTTATTAAAATTTTTTTTTTCATACCTGGGATTGAACCTAGGGCCTCATATGTGGTAGGTGAGTACTCTAACACTGACCTATACGCCCAACTTTAATAAATTAAAAAAAAAAAAACAACATTAAAGCGTAATGTGCACAAAGAAAATGAACTAAGTTCTTATATGGCGCCTATAGAAGCAGTTCATAATAATGGGACTAGTGGAAACATACAGGTTTGACTGTTATTTGTGTTTTAGGGGTGATGGTGGTGGTATTGGGGATTGAACCCAGAGTTCATACTAGGAAGTGCTCTTAGACTACCCTTTTAAAAAACTTCAATATTAAGAGTCCTGCTAAATTGTCCAGACCGGCTTCAAGCCTGTGATTCTCTTGCCTCAGCTTCCCACACAGTTGGGATCACAGGCATGCATCACCTGGCCTGGCGGCTGTATTCATTCATCCATTTATTTAGAGATAGGGTCTCATTATGCAACCCAGGCTGGCCTCAAACTTGCAGCAATCGTCCTGCCTGAACTTCTCAAGTGCTGGGATCGTAGGCCTGTGCTACCATGTTTAATAGCTAAATTTTACGTAAGCCAGCAAACATTCTCAGTGGGGTCTTTATTGATAAAGAAACCCCAACATTAAACTGCATTCTCAGAACTTAGCCAAGACTTTAATAAAAAGGGCTGGGGCGTACCCTAGGGGACAGAATGTGCTCAGCATTATAACTGAAGGCTAGGGCTGCTCAGCTAACCTGGGAGGCCAGTGGTGCTGGCGGCTGGCAAGGCGCACGAGCACCCGGGAGCAGCACCATTTGATCTGATGCCAGAGAGGCGTTTCACCAGACTTAGCACTACATCTGAAAATTCACTCCATCCTCACCTGGGATTTTAGTAGGCTCACGATAAAACATCCTGCTATGGGGATTGATCTGAGAGGTGCCTCAAGGCAAAGCAATAGACATATTTTTATTCTCTGAGAAATGTACTGCTTTGATCGAAGGAGTCAATCTGCAGGGCCTGGTGGCCTCCAGTGCAGAGTTGGGGACACCTCCTTGGTGATGTACTGGGAGTGGGGGCTGCTTGTCCCTGAGTGGACAGACACATATGACAGCCTCACCTTCTCCAGCCGGATCCTCTCGCCACACTTGATATCTAAGTCATTTTCAATCAAGATCAGGTCTTCAGGGGTCACTTTCCACTGGTGGCTGGCAAAGTGCACAACAGCGAAGAGCCGGCCGTACTGGCCAGTGGCGATCAGCTCATTCACCCTCTTGACGACCTCTGTGAGGAAAGCAGGTGGCAGTCACCCTAGCTGGACGGGTACTGCCACCTCACTCTGGCCCTCTGACCCCTCTCTGCCGCCAGGCACAGCCTCAGTGTGCTCGCCTGCAGCACACGTGCCCTGCACGGTTCAGGCGATACTTGGGGACACTGGCAGCTGGGCACGTGGGGCCTGACTGCTGGTGGCGCCGGTAGTCTTCACAGCGGGCCCAAATCCCCTCAGCACACCTGGCTTCATCCCCATAGCTCCGAGCAGGGAGAAGCCCCTGTCTGGTCTGTTTGTTCCTAAGGACAGCACACAGGCTGGGGAGTGTGCAAACCACGAGAGGTGACGGAGACGTCTGCACACCCAGCACTGCATCCCGACGGGCTGGGCGAGTCTCTGCACAGTCCCCCATGTGGCACCTTCTCTGCTTCTGTCGTCACTGCCTCATTCGGGTCACAGTTCCCTCCATTCTGCACCCTCTGCCTGAACAGGCACTCATCATGTACCAAATCCTTGAATGTACCATTTTCATGAAAAAAAAAACTGTGCTTGGATTAAATGTAATAGACTATTTTATTGTCATTATCCTCTAAACGGTACAGCTATTCGCATAGCATTTCCACAGCACAGCAATCCAGGTGTGACGTGAAGTACACAGGAGGATGAGTGTAGGCTATTACTAAATACTCTGCTTTCTTAAAATTTTCTTACACAGGGGCTGATGTGTGCTAGGCAAGTGCTCTACCACTGACCTATTGCCAGACCCCTTCCATTTTTTAAGACAGTGTCTCATTCAGTTGCACAGGCTGGGGTTGAACTTGTGATCCTCCTGCCGGCTGGACTACAGGCCTATACCACATGCCCACCTACTTAGACATTTTATAAGACTCAAGTGCCTGCTGATTTTGGTATTAGGAATTCATGGGTATTGAGGGGTGACAGTATACATTTTGAACAGGATCTGGAACAATATTATAAATACCAGAAGATCTTGCTTTGTAACGTGAACTCCAGCTTTGGAAAAGTTAAGGGACTAGCTCTCCCACATGGCAGCAGGGTGCACAATTCCCAACCCTGGAATGTTTCTCTAGCGCCCAGGGCTGTGTCCTTCATAAGCAGGTCCCACTGCCCTGCTGACTGGGCAGAGATCTGCTCTGAGCCAACACACCAAGCAATAATGGGAGGCAAGATGAACCCAGCCCTATGTGCCCCGCCCCCATTACCCACCTGCAACATAGCTGTGGCCTGACAGCTCTTTGTTAAATAAACAAGCACCTTAAATTTTGGTGTTTATTAAAAAAACAAACTTACATAGCAACTTACATGGTGCTGTATCACAGTACACCAGGAATATGTAATCCTGCTATGTGAGAATCACCACGGTGTCTGGCTGCAGCACAGTTCCAAATGCCACCTGCTGCTGCCACCTCTGAAAAGCCTTTACCTGTGTGGTGTCTGGTCTCCTCAACTGGGTCTGGCAGAACAACTTCTGGCCAAGGTGGAGAACTCAGAGACGTTTTAGGAACATATCTGTAAAAAATATTTCATAAATACATGTCATACGCAAGTGAAAGACTGCTCAGAGTCCCTAAGACATAGATACGTACTAAGTGTCAAAAGAGACAAGGATTTGAGTTCCCAACTCAGACATTTACATGTTCAATGTTCCTGTTAGGGACGCTGCCTCACAGCCAAGGTCAACTATCCTCTCACACACAAAGAATGGGCCTGGGTTCTGGGGGACATGGTGTGAGCATGTATGCGTGTATAAGCAGCTTGCTATTGAGAGGGTGAGGGGCTTGGGCAAAGCTGATGCTGCCTCTTTAGGAGCTCGAACGACAAGTTCCATGTGATGCCCTAGAATTCCAACGTGTTCTAAGAAGAGTGGGCAATTGGCCACTAGTAACAGGAGTTCTAACTGCTGTGTTCCAAGGGAATTGTGCCAATCTCCATGCCTGGGCTGCTCGCTAGCATGCAGAAGTGCTCTGCCCACGTCTGTGAAATGATGGACCTTCCCTACTCTGCTAGGCCTCAGGGTTCTTGGGAATATCAACCTTGAAGTCTGCTGCCCAGCAGTGACCATGCAAGACAACGAGGAGCTGGAAAGAGGTGCTCTGGAACTCCATCTCAGGCATTCTGCCTCAATGGGGTGCAGAGGCCCAGATGAGGATAATGGAAAAAAACCATGGGAAGAAAAAGGGAGAACGGTGCTATGCAGGAAGCTGGGGCCCTTCACACAGGAAGTTAGAAAAAGAGGACCCATCTGGTCCAAGGCTGCTTGGGATTTTTTCCTATTTCCTGATTCGGATTTTCAACTTATCTTTTTTGTCGCAAAGAGCTGGACAGGTGTCCTCCCACCAAATTACATGCCTAGTCTTTGCAGAATTCTCATGGAGCTGCATGGAAGCAGGCACCTATCCTGCCTTGCCTGGCAGGAGCTGAACAAGCGCCTGTGCCTGGCTGGGTGTTCCTAGCTGTGGGGAGGCCAGCACTGAACCTAGGGGTTCCTTATTGGCCTTTCTACCCTGTCCTGGTCCTGTATCTTCCTATCAGTGAGTGTGACTTTGTCCATTTTGTTTTCTACTAAGCATGAAATTTTAACAATAAATACACTTTTTCAAATTATACAAGTTTTCCTTGGATGACGATTATTATTGTTATTATATTGGTACTGGGGATCAAACTCATGACCTTTCTTTTTTGAGGCAGATGGTGGTGCCACTGAGCTAAATCCCCAGTCTTCCCTACAGATTCTTGCAACTTAAACTTCTTGGTTTGAAATATGAATTCGGATCTAAAGCTATCTGTGATGAGAGCTGGCGATGAAGGCCAGTAACAAGTTTCTCTCTAGATTCCTGCAGTTTTCTCTATATTTAAGGATCTGAGAAGAATAATGTCAAAAAGTTGTAAGAAAATTTAAACATTCTCAAACCCCTAAAATGTACAGCCAGGCACAGTGGCGCACACCTGTAATTTTAGCTACATAGGAGCCTGAGGTAAGAGGATCACAAGCATGTGGCAAGCCTGGCAACTTAGACTGGATCTCAAAATAAAAAATAAAAAGGGCTAGAGATTATCTTGGTGGTTTAGCACACCTGGGATTGATCCCCAATACTGTAAGCAAAACGAAACAAATAAAACTCAATTGCAGGAGTTTTGAATTAGGAAATTTCTACAGATGAAAGGAAAAGAGTCACCAAACCCACATTTGATATTACCCTGGTGGACGTGAAGCGCTCTGCGAATTGAACCTCTGAGCAGCAGACCAGAGGGAGGCTGAGGGAATAAGAGAAACACAGTCATTACTACCACAAAATGCAAACTGTCCCTCATGGTGCTGACACACAGGTCTGTTACATAGCCTGCTTAAGAAAAATCCAGGCAAACAGAACTCTTTTAAGAGTCAGGACTATGCACATACCATCTGATCAAACCCATATACCCCTTCCATGACCACCAAGCACATACTATATCCAGACCCTGTTAGTGGTGCCCAAGTGTGGGTACAGCCTGCAAGATGACTCAGGTAGCCATGCCCCATGTTCTCACCCATGAGCTGTCGTTGCTGCTGGTCTCGGTGATCAACAAGTTTGTGGTACAAATGATGGCAGGAAGCTTCCAAGACTAGGTTCTGAAAGACTGCAACTTCCATTCTGGCTGCAGTTCCCTCTGCTGTGGCTGTAGGCACTGCCACACTACACAGAGCCCTGTTCACAGGCCCCATGGGGTGAGGAACTGGGCCATGGACAACGCCTGGGCACTGAGAACTTACAAGTCTGCTCTCAGGCCTTGCGGAGTCTTGAGGTGACCACAGCCCCAGCTGACCTGCCCAACTGCACTCTAACGAGAGACCAGAGCTGGAAGCATCCCTGACTTGCAAAAACAGTGTTGTTAAGAAATGGTTGTTGTCTTAATTAGCTAATTTTTGTAGCAGGAAATAACACACCAAACAGACAAAAAGTCCTCACTCCACTGAGAAGGGCTCAGAGATAAAATGCACAGTGCACAGGTGAAAAAAAAGCAAAAAGCAGATTCCTCAGTAATTACTGTTTCTGCCAGGGTTGAAGCTCAGTGGCATAATGCCTGCCTGGCAAGCGCAAGGCTACTGGGAGTTTCACCCCCAGTAGCAAAAAAAGAAAAGAAAAATAATAATTACTGGTTGTTTTTAAAGTTAAGCTGTAATGTCTCTACTAGGAAGAGAGAATACGAGGGAATAAGAGAAGCTTATTTAAGCTCCCTTGTTAGCAGTTGGTCCCCACTCTGCCTCGGTGGCTGATTTCTCCTTTCTTTCTTGGAAGCCTATGACTTAGCCCTTGGATTTACTGCCCTATGGGGATTTCTCTGCTATTGTGTTATCAGATGAGTCCTTTATAAGCTAGTGACTCCCGAGTTGATCCTCCAGCCGGGACTCCTTTCCTGGGCCCCCAACTACCTATGTGTCATTGCCACCTGTGCTTGGTGCTCACTGTAAATCAAACGCCTACATCTCTTCCCACACATGCTTATCCTACCCTCCTCCACAATGAACATGACGCAAAATCAGATTACCAGCAGCTCAGGTCCTGAACATTCTCTTTCACACCCCAAGAGCAACCCATCACAGAAAACCTGGCGGCTCTAGGAGCTCTTACTGATTTAAGACAGGCCATCGCCTTCACTCGCCTGGATTATGAGAAATGCTCTGTTCTCGTCTCCCTTCTCCACGCAGGATTCTGCTGGAACTTAGGTCAGATCACGTCAGACAGAAGCCACTACAATTAGTGAAAACACTCCAACCCTTACAGTGATTTTCAAGGCTGGCTGCACGTGTGAGGGTTACAGACACGCAGATGAGGCGCAAAAGTGGGCTGAGCTTTTAGCCATAGAACGTTAAGGTTTTGGTAGCGGGGTGTTTCAACAGAGGCTTCATCTGATGCTTTAGAAAAATTTCAGTCACCATTCATTGAGCATTTTCTACGTGTTAAGCAGCCTAGTGGTGAGAATACACAAGTTGTACATATAAAACAAAAATTCTACTTTTCGTGACCTTACGTGGACCTAGACACCCAAGTAACAGGGAGGTGGGGAGAATTACTCTTCTTGCTTCTTTCCTTCCCCGGTTGCCCTGGTCTCACCTGAGCTGGGCCCAGATCGCGTCAAGATACTGCGGCTGCACGCACAAACCAGCCTCCCGAAAGTGCCCAACCGAACCGAAGCGGCCATGGCTGTCGCCATCTTTACGCAGCCGGAAGCGGAAGTAGCACGAACTTGTGCGCCGACGCACGGCCCGACGTAGAACGCGAGCGCGGCGTGGAATACTGGTCCGCTGGGAACCCGGGCCGGCGTAGAAGCGGCCCCGGCACAGCGACTGCGATGGCTTCTTCCTCTGTGGAGACCTTCGTGGCCAAGCAGTTGTACCTGCTGGAGCTCGAAAGGGACGCGGAGGTGGAGGAGCGCAGGTATGGGCCGCCGCACGCGCTGTGCTATCCGAGTCTTGCCTCAGGGGAAGCGTTCGCTCCCCAGCCCTGCTTCGTGATCACCTGCAAGGATGCAGCTCACCGCCTTTGGGTGTCCAATTCTGGCGGGCCAGGAAGCCTCTACCCCCGGACACTAATCCCTGCTTCCTAACGCACGCCCTGGGGCTCGGCTGTCCAGCCTGGCCTCCGCAGTGTTCCAGTCTTTTCCCTCAGTCGCCTGCTCCTTCACAGACGCCGGCAAGACGGGGAAGCTGCAGGATCTGCCATTGAGAAAGTCGAGGGGAGGCCAGGTCTGAGCGAAGAGGGTGCCCGTCACCGGGACCAGTGCCAGCTCCGGGACCCTGGGGGAGAACTTAGGGGTGCTTTCTGGAACAGGTGGTGCCTGGAGAAATGTAGAAGTTTCGCTTGTGGAAGGGGTGGAGGGTTCCTGAAGGAGACTTGGGATCTGAGAGAGACCTCGACTTATTTCTGACGAATAACCATTTACTGGAACAAAAAGAGCGAGCGTGTCTACTCTGTGTTAATCTCTTTCAACCTCGTGTCAGCCCTACAGTTCTCATTTCCTGTCTAAAGAGAGATAGAGACAAATACGAGCTAAAAAACTTGGCCTGAGCTAACAGATGGAGTCAGGATTTGAATTCAAGAAGATTGCAAACTCAACCCTTGATTGAGAGGCTTTTGATGGAGAGGCTAAGAGCTTTTGCAGTCACGTGGACGTTGGTAGAACCCCAGCTCCTACATTTGTGCTGTGTGACCGCAGATATCTCAGAGCGTCACTTCTTTCACAAAACCCAGGTGATTCCCACCCTACAGGTTTTCTCTGAGTGAAACTATCTAAATCAGCGTAGTATCGAGGGGCAAGAGTAAGCTGTGACTATATTTTATAATCTGTTTCTGACCATAAAGAGGCCAGGGCCAGGCTGAGAAGGGCCTTGCTGAGGAGCTTGCGTAGTGTTCCCTATGCAGGAAGTCTAAGCAGTGAGGGCAGTGACTGCGTGGGCCCTTAGGAGGACCTATGACTGCTGTTGCTGGCAGCAGTGATGGTGGAGCCCAGAACTAAGGCAACTAGGAGCCTGTGTCCAGGCCAGGAGAGCAGTGGTATGGACTTGGGGTGTCCAGGATGAGAGGCAGAGAGGGTTTAGAACTCAGGAGTGAAAACAGGGCAAGTAGAGAGAGGTGTGATAGTTCTGTCTTTATATCCTGGAGAAAGGTCTGGCAATATCTTCCTGGAAGTATAGGGAGAGCCCATTAGAAGCAGAGCAGATTCTGAGTTCTGTTCTCTTGGGGCATATTTGGTACACAGATCTTCATCTAAATTTTCCAGTTATCTTTTCCATGTGGGCAGAAGTAGAAACAGAAAGGTAAAAATCCTGAAGCATCAGTCCTGGATGTCTTCCAGGTCCTGGCAGGAGAACATCTCTCTGAAGGAACTGCAGAGCCGGGGTGTGTGTTTGCTAAAGCTACAGGTGTCCAGCCAGCGTACGGGTCTCTATGGGCGGTTGCTGGTCACCTTCGAGCCCAGGAGATGTGGGTCTGCGGCGGTGCTTCCTAGTAACAGCTTCACTTCCGGTATGTACATTTTTGACAGTCATACATTGGGCATTGCCTGCCTCCAAACTGGGTTGTGCCCTCCTAAAGACTGGATGCCAGGTCTGCTGGGAGAGTGAAGAAATGCAAAGAACTCTTCCTAAGAAGTCCAGTAATATATGAGGCCATTTGGTTGTCCAAATGGGACCCCACTAGCTCTGAGGGGTTATGGAAGACTCAGCATGCAGCCAGTGGTTGCTGCAGTTATAAAATACATATCCGATCTTGAAGATTTACTTAAACAGATGGTAGCATCTCAAGTGTAATGTTCTTCCCTTAATTTTGCAGTATTGGAAGTTAAACCCAGGGCTCAGATTGGAAGGTGTATGCTTTAGTGCTGTGCTACATCACAAGTCTTTTTTTTTTTTGAGACTGGGTCTTGCTTTGTGGTTCATGCTGAACTCACTGTGTAGCCCAGGTCAGCCTCAGACTCACAATAGTCCTCCTGCCTCTGCCTCCCGAGTGCTGGGATTACAGGTATAAGCCACCATTCCTGGCACTGTGGTATGTGGTTACTGAGGATCCAACTCAGGACCTTGTGCTTGCCAGGCAGATGCCAGAATCACTAAGCTAAATCTCTGGCCTGCCAAGTCCTTTTAAAATCTTATTTATTTATTTATGTATTTATTTTTCTGGTACTGAGAATTGAACTCAGACCTCAACAGGCAGGCACTGTACCACTGAGCTATATCCCTGGCCCTTTATTATTACTATTATTTAATTTTTGAGATAGATTCTTTGTTCAAGTTGCCCAAGGAGGCCTTGAACTTACAATCCTTCTTCTTCAGCCTTCTGAGTAGCTGAGATTTGGGGTGTATGTGACCATCCTTGGCTCAAGAATAATTTTTTGAATACTGTTAAAAGGATATATTTTTCCATGTGTTGGGTTAAATAAAATTATTATTGAAAAAGTAAAATTATTAGAAGAATTTACCTGGTTCCTTTAAATATGGCTTCCAGAAAATTATAAATTGCAGGCAGCTCTCATTATATTTCTACATAACTGACAGATGGTTTGAACACACAGTATGTGCAGTTCTAGATCCCAGACGTTTCTTGTCAAGCATAGTTTAAGCTCACGTCAGTCCTGTGTGAGAGAAGAGTGGTGTTGAAGATGGAACCCAGGTCCCTGAACATGCTTGGCAAGCGCTCTGATACTGAGCTACATCCTTAGGCCAAAAGAAACTTCTGTTTTTTGAGACAGGGCCTCACTTTGTAGTTCAGGTGAGTCCTGAGCTCAGCCTCGAACTCAACAATCCTCCTGCCTCTGCCTCCTGAGTGCCGGGATTATAGATGTGAGCCATCATATCCAGCACTGTGGTATGTGGCACTGATTGCTGGTGGGTATGAGTTTCCATGCCCAGTATTGTGTTGTATATGGTTACTGGGATTGAACCCAGGTCCTTGCACTTGCAAGGCAGGCACTGGGACCACTGAGCTAAATCCTTGGCCCCAAAAGAAACTTCTTGATCACATACTGAGGACATGGTGTTGATGCCTCAGCCCTAGAAACCTAGAGCAGCAATGTTGCGCATGCTGTCCTTCCATGATAGAAGTCTCTGGCTTATTTTTGTGGGGACAGAGTTTTTGATTTCTGTCTTGGCTTAATAGATTCTTGCCAGCCATTGTTGGGATCCTGGCTGGACTTGGAGAATGTAAGGGGAAGAGAGGGGACGAGGGAAGTAATGAGGGGAACCTGCTGGAGGGAGTCAGGTCTGAGCTGAACTTGGGCTCTTAGACCTCTTGTCATGTTGGCTAGTCAGCCCCTCCGTCTCCCGAGACTGGGAGGAGTAGCAGCTGTGGCTTCCTGTCAGGTGAGTGTGTGGGAGGCAGGCACATTCTGAAAATGCAAAGGTGAAGATATATATCCATGTCATGTGCATTGTGCAGGGACTGACCCACAGGATCAGCAAATGGTGGCCAAATAAAGAAGTCAGGACTGTTGGAAGGCGCAGCTGAAATTTCGGTCCATTCGGGCAGTGTGGTAATTGGCCGATCTTCTGGGAAAAGGCTTAAGTCTCAGCAGCTCAGACATATAAATCCTGAGACCCTATATGTTTTGGGGTTTGATTTGTATGTACACTGTCCTGTGTAGGGCAGCATGGGAAATGTGTATGGTATCTTCTGCTCCACCCTGGGAGCGTAGTTGCCATCTACTCTTGGTCTTTGTGAGGTTAGAGAAGCAAATGGCAGAGATCCAATGTGCAGATCAAACTTGCTGCGTGGATTGCAGATGAGGGGTGTAAACAGTGGCGCAGCCTGGCTTTTGTCTCAGGGTGGCTCCTGAGCCAGATGGCACGAAGGGGACTTGCTGGAGGTTAATGTGAAGACTGGCCGCATGGCCCTGAGGAGGATGCCAGGGCGTAGTGTCTCTCAGTGCTGTGGCTGTGCCATCTTCTGGGTGGGTTTCTTCTCAGAGCAGTGTGGGGACAGTGTTGGTCCTGTTCCCTCTCAGTCTCCTGGCTAGCAGGGAGGGAGAGAAGCCTTGGCAAAGTCTCACTTCATCTTGGGCTCTTTTGACCACTTGCTCATCTCTGGACACATGCTGTGGCCAGGGCCTGGGAAACATGGGTTGCCAGGGTGTGGTTAGGAGAAGCCCTCCTGACTCCGTTGGTGGAGGGTGGCAGTGCCACTCATGGGCAGAAGGGCAAGTGTGTGGGGACAGGGAGCAGCCCTTGCCCCTGTGTACAGATGCCCCATTGCTGCCGGAGTCTGGCCTTGCTTCGTTCAGTGTCCACCTGCAGCCCCCACTCCCAGGAAGCCCTTCTCCCTCGAGCTTTGTAGATGGTGTCCTGTCCTCTCCGTTCCCTTCCTGTGTCTCTTTGCTCCTTAGAGCACTTGGCACTGAGCTCAGAGCTCTGGCAGATGGTGACATTTGTTGTTTTTCTCCTAATCTTGGCCAGGGTGGGGTTTTTCTTTTTTCTTTTTTCTTTTTTTTTGTAACAGGGATCAAACTAGGGCCCTTGTGCTTGCAAGAGAAGCGTGCTACCACTGAGCTACATACATCCCTGGCCTTCTATTCACAATCTTGAAGTAGTATGTTGACTGACTGACTTGGTGGAATAGTTTATGGACCTCAGCTGGATTTGTACATGTGATTTAGTGGCCACTGTTTTGTTTTTATGGCTACTGGTTTCATTTATTACAGGAACCAACAAGTTGTCTTGGTGGCACAGCTCACCTGTAGAAACTTGCTTAGCATGTGTGAAGCCCTGGGTTTGATACTCAGCACTGCAAAAAAAAAAAAAAATCTATTTTTTTTCCCAGTGTTTTATACAACTGAGTTTTGGGTTTTGCAGGTGATATTGTGGGTCTGTATGATGGTGCCAATGAAAGTGGACAGCTGGCCTCTGGGATCCTGACCCGTATCACCCAGAAATCCGTCTCTGTGGCCTTTGATGAATCTCATGACTTCCAGCTGACGTTGGAGCGGGAGAGTCTCTACAGACTGTTAAAGCTTGCTAATGATGTCACGTACAAGCGCCTGAAGAAGTAAGTGTATGTGGCTGGAAACAGACCGGAAATTTTCCTTAAACATGAGCCGTTTGCTCCCTCTGGGGGAGAGTGACACCTCTCTTGCTCAGCAGTGGAGCCACCGTTTGGTTACAGGTTGTTGTGAATGGTGGCCTGGGACTGCTGGCTTCCAGCTCCTCACTCCGGCTTTCTCTCCTCACAGAGCCTTGGTCGCTCTGAAGAAGTACCACTCCGGGCCTGCGTCCCCACTCATCGAGGTCCTGTTCGGCGGATCTGCCCCCAGTCCTGCCCAGAAAATACGTGAGAACTTTGATGTTTTTAATTGAAATTGCTGTGGAAATTATCAAGGGCACTATGACCTTCTGTCCTTTCGATCAGAACACTACTGTAGTGTCTTTGGATATATGACCCAGGTGCCTTCCCTGGGTTCAGTACCGAAGAAGCAGCTCATTCTACTGAGTTTTCAAACAATGTTTTCTCTAAAACCTAAATTCTAAATTTTGAACCATAAGAGTCTCTTTTCCAGCTCAGTAGTCTTTAAATTTAAGATAATTTTGTTTTGATTATGAGAGTATTATGAGATAATCAGAGAAGATTTAGAATAAAAAAACACATGAACAGGGCAAAGTGAATTACTCAAAACATTGCCCTGGGTCTCTAGACATACAGCCCCCTGGTAGAGCATTTGCCTCGCATATGTGAGGCCCTGGTTTCCATTCCTGGCACTGCAAAAAAATGAAATAAAATTTACAAACCCCTGCAGTGTAGAGTTTGCCCCTCTGTACTGTTTGTGTGTATTTTTGTAGTAGTTTTTCCTTATCCCTAGAGAGCGGTAGGTTTGCTTTGTCCACACAGATACGGCCCCAGGGACCCACTCTACTTGCTCACAGTAGCTTGTACACATTTTCTTGTCCTTCATTGTTCTTACAGACTTTGTTTTCAGGAGGACTATCTCATCGCAGTGGGTGGCCAGCCATAATTTCCCATCGCTTCTGCTATTAGACTTCTGTCAGTTTTTAAAGCGGTGGCATTGTTTAGAACTGATGCCAGGGTCACCTCCATCTCTGTTTTCAGGAAGTGCTGAGGATCGAATTCAAAGCCTCATGCCTGTTAACAAGTGCTCCACCACTGAGCTGTCCCCCTAGTCCTCGCTTTTCATGATCCTGGTGCTGTCACACTCCAGTGTCATGCTCGTGTCAAACGTGGCTGTTCTGTAGTGCTTTGTAGTTCACAGTTCCTCCTCGGGTATTGTTCCGTAAACATTAATTATTTTCTCCATTTTCCTGTGGAAATTGTGAAAGTACTCACAGTACAGTCATGTTTTTGCCAAATATTTGGTGCAGGGCTACCACGAGCTGGAAAGTGAATTAAAAATCTGTTTACTGAGTTTTAAGAATGGTGACATGTGTTGAGCATGGCTGTCATCCAGGAAAAAGCATGTGGTGTGAGGTAGGGGATGTGGACGGGAACTTCGGGTTCCCCGAGCATTTTCTTCTCCCAGTCCTGCTCTTAGAACTGTTTGCCCGTTGGTTTCCGCCTCCCATTTGGAGATTAGCACCTTTTGCTTCCGAGCTCAGTGTGCCCACCTGTGGGTGTCTGTGCAGCAGGTACTGTGTACTGGGAGCTGCAGACAGAGCTGAGTGCAGTGATCCCTGATCCCCAGAGCACAGAGCCTAATGAGTGTGCTACCTTTCATTTGCACATTTCATAATCCAAGTAGAGATGCCCTCGAATCTCTGTGTGTGTGTGTGTGTGTGTGTGTGTGTAATTTGTCATTTTAATGGGCACTTAACAAGGATGAAATGGTTCTAAGAACATTTTCTGCATGTAGAGCATGACTTGGTGAACTTTCTCTGTAAAGGGACAGGTGGTAAATATTTAGTCTTTAGGGACATACAGTCTGTTTGCAGCTCTTCTCTTCTGTAGCAGCCTCTGGTAAAACCTAGGAAAATCGGCAGCAGGCCGGACATGGAGCATTTGGTTGATTTCTGTTCTTGTAGATTCCCGTTCTGTCTTCTTTTGCAGACAGAGTGGCCTAGTCTGTCCCGGGGGACCCAGCCTGCTCCTGTGTGCCGCTTTTTCCTGTCTGCTCCTACCCTGTGGGAGGAAGGCAGGTGACAGAGCGCAAGGCTCTAATGCTGGTGTTTCTTCTACAGCCCCACTGACGTTCTACAACACCGCCCTGGACCCCTCTCAGAAAGAAGCGGTCTCATTTGCCCTGTCCCAGAAAGAACTCGCCATCATTCATGGGCCTCCCGGCACTGGGAAAACCACGACCGTGGTAGAAGTCATTCTTCAAGCTGTGAAGCAGGGCTTAAAGGTGGGCAGCACATGTTACTTCAGAGCCTGCCAGCTCCTGCCTGTCATTATCTAGCGGGCACCCTCCAGGGTCCCACTGCAGTCAAGGTGCCTTTGATCAGGAGCATTACTTGGCGTTTGTAATTGTGGGGCCAGACACGATGGATTTCCAGTGTTCCCACCAGAGAGGAGAACTCCGTGGTGCCCTGTCCAAGCATGTCAGAGGAGAAGATACAGAAGCCGTTGTTGTGGACCAGGGCTGCCCGGATCATTGCCCGTGTCTGCTGGGCTCCTGCTCTGTGTTCAGGCCGGGGCTGGGGCAGGCTTTGGCGGGGCCTAATCTGTGCTCTCTGGGAGCCCTGTGTCTGAGGGAGTGAAACGGTGGAATTGCAATTCACCAGGTACCCTGGTTATGTGATACAACACACGTGTGGCATGGGTTGTTGACCTTGTGAAATGTAGATCATAATATCTCACGATATTTTAACTTTTAATTTTTAATAGTACAGGTTTGCCACGCGTAACAATTACATCATTGTGGGGAATGGGCACATGTACATACACATGTTAATTCTTTTTACGTCCCCTCTCCCATCTTGGTCCCCTTTCTATAACATTGTACATTATCATCTACTTACAATTGGAAAGCTTGACTTGCATTACAAAGGCATTGCATGCCTTTGGCCATGTCAGTGGCTGGAGCCAGCATGCTGGAAAGATCTGGGTCAGCAGGGGCTTTCATTTCTGCTGCTATCTGTCTGCTTAGCAGCAGGATGGCAGGTCTGGAAGTGAGCTGGAGCCCAGTGGAGAATCGGTCCTCGTTTGATTTTATCAGATGATAAAACGTGTTTTTGGTTTTTTTAGTTTTTTGAGACAAGGTCTTTTAGTTCAGGCTGGCCCTGATCTCACTATGTAGCCCAGGCGAGCCTCAAATTCTCAGCAGTCCTCTTTCCTCTGCCGCCGAGTGCTGGGATTACAGGCTGGAGCCACCACACCCAGCATTGTAGGATGTGGTGCTGGGGATTGAACTCGGGACCCTGCGCTTGCCAGGCAGACGCTGGAATTACTGAACTAAATCCCTGGCCTGATAAAATGTTTTGATTGGTGCTGTGGCGGCTCCCCCAGCTTCTGAGTATTTTGAATCTTTTGCGTCTTCTGTCTAATTGCAAGTCACTTGGCTCGCTTTGGTACCTCGGTGACTAAGGCTCTGAAGACTGATGTTTGTTTTCCCGTAGTGGTGCTATTGGTTTGCAGTGATGTGTATCTTTGGGCTGTCCTCACACTGCAAACACTGTCTTTATACACACGCAGGTGGTGTGCCCTCTGCCTGTCTGTCTTTACTTTTAAGGCTCTCTCTTCGGCCTAGTGTCAACTTAAGTGGTATAATTAGAAAAGAAGTTCCTAGACCCTGACTTGAGCATGCATTTCCCAGGTTCTGTGCTGCGCTCCCTCTAACATCGCTGTGGACAATCTGGTGGAGCGGCTGGCGCGGTGTAAGCAGCGGATTCTGCGTCTTGGGCATCCTGCCCGCCTCCTGGAGTCCATTCACCAGCACTCCCTGGATGCAGTTTTAGCCCGGAGTGACAATGCACAGATTGTCGCAGACATCAGAAAGGACATTGATCAGGTCTTTGTGCGTATCGCAGAGCCATTATCCAATATTTTCTGACCTGTAGTCTTTAATGAATGAATGCTATCTGTGTCTCTCCTGCTTCCATTTGTTTAATTATTAGAAATGAACAAAATGTTGTGTGGCATTTTCTTTTTTTATTTTTATTTTTTGAATTGGTCTTGCTTTGTAGTTCAGGCTGGCCCTAAGCTCAGCCTCAAACTCACATCACAGCAATCCTCCTGCCTCTGCCTCCCAAGTGCTGGGATTACAGGCGTGAGCCACCATGCCCGGCACTGTGGTATGTGGTACTGGTTGCTGCTGGGTGTGAGTCTCCACACCCAGTATTGTATGTGGTCAACTGGGGATCGAACCTGGATCCTTGAGCTTGCAAGACAGGCACCAGAACCACTGAGCTAAATCCCCGGCCCTGTGTGGCAGTTTCACTGAAAACTTTTCTCAGCATCTAGTAATTGCTTTAAAGTACTTGCCAGTTGGTGAGGGGAAAAGCAGCGTGGACATAGAGATTCAGAACATAAGCCTCTTCCCAAATCATTTCGTCCTTCGTGCTGTCCTTATGGAAGGAGGTGCCAGTAGCCTGCCAAATAAGACATAAGCATTTGGTTCAAGGTGAGGCGGTGCCCCTGCATTGTCCAGAGGCCACATACCCTCGGATCCTGTGGTGACACGTTTGCCCACCTTTCCTTAATTATAGCGGTCTCTCGCCTCCCTGTCTGAGTGATGACAGCAGGGATCGTGCCGGGAGAACCTCCCTTCCCTCGGCCTGTAACATAAAGGCTTCCCTTGTGTAAAGAGAGCTGTGGGTGCCGGGCTGGGGCCAGGAGGTGGCACCATGACATGTAGCTCTGCGGAAGTGTGCAGTTATACTGTCTGCCCCGTCACGAGTGTGAATGACTTCATTTCCTTCTTCCTGTTGAAATTGGTGTTCTTCAGAATCTTTTGTAAATTCAACACAATAAAATACCTGCTCTCATTCCTGCCAAGACCCCATCCTCCAAAGCAGAAATCAGAAACAGAGAAAAGGCGGGCTAGGGATGTAGCTCAGTGGCATTGTGCCTGCCTGGCAAGTTCCAGGTCCTGAGTTTAATCCCCTGTACAGGAAGGAAAAAACCCACAAAAATAAAGAAAAAGCTGCATATCTTCTTGGGGTATAAAAGTAAATTGGAGGGGCCGGGGATTTAGCTCAGTGGTCCTGGTGACTGTCTTGTAAGTACAAGGGCCCGGGTTCAGTCCCGGGTAACTACATACAACAGTGTCCGGCTGGAGACTCACATTCATCAGCAATCTATCACATACCACAGTGCTGGCCGTGGTGCCTCAGGCCTGTAATCCCAGCTCTTGGGAGGCAGAGGCAGGAGGATTGGAGTTTAGGTAAGCCTTTTATGGATTGAAACAAGTTTCATTTCTGGAGAGATGTGCGTGGAGCTGAGCCTGACCATGTGTGAGCTGCCGCAGCATAGACCACGGAGTCCTCCCTGCAGGTACGGGTGGCACTGTGGGGCAGGCGGCCCCTTCTGGCCTCCTCTGGGTTCAGTTCAAATACCAGCTCTGCCAGCGAGTGGACAGTCCCTTTCCAGCTGTCCCTGTGCCAGTGACAGAACCATGAAGCAGGTTCCGGTGTGAGGTGTTGGTCCCGAGCCCCTGTGGCTCCTGCGAAAAATTGTTTTGAATTTTTAGTGTTTTTTTCAGAAGCTTATTGACCTAGACCAACTGATGTGAGGAAAAAGCACTGTATAAATGTAAAAGAATTACAAGGCTGTGTCAAAATAGTTACATTTTTGTTGTTGTTGTTGTTTTCTTCATAGGTAAAAAACAAAAAGACCCAGCATAAGAAGGATAAAAGTAACTTCTGGAATGAAATTAAGCTGTTGAGGAAAGAGCTGAAGGAGAGGGAGGAAGCGGCGATGGTGGAGAGCCTCACTGCGGCCAGCGTGGTCCTCGCAACAAACACAGGTGAGAGGGTGAAAGAGGGGGTTTGTGTGTGTGTGTGTGTGCGCGTACGTGCGTCGTGCGTGCGGCTGGCTTCTTCCGGTTTCTGGCAGAGTCCCTGTGGAATTGCATTTTGTTTCTTCCTTCCCTGTTGAGTAGAATCACAGAGCAACCTTCTGCACCTGGAATTTCTTTTTTTTTTTTTTTTT